>KN838762.1:53347-66774 GCA_000827195.1 Laccaria amethystina LaAM-08-1
GTGGTGTTGACTACCCTTGACTGACCCTCACAAAAACCCCAACCCTTGACAAGGGTTGGGGTTTTGTGAGGGTCAGAAAATTCTGACCTCTACCCTTACCCTCCTGACCCTTACCCTTATACCCCTAAGGGTTTGCAAACCCTTGAACATCACTATTCAAGCAGCAGCATATGGAGGTCATGAGGCAGTTGTGAAGCTGCTGATAGAGAATGGGGCAGATGTGAATGCACAGGGAAGATGGCATGAAAATGCTCTTCAAGCAGCAGCATCTAGAGGTCATGAGGCAGTTGTGAAGCTGCTAATGGAGAATGGGGCAGATGTGAATGTAGAGGGAGGATTGCATGGAAATGCTCTTCAAGCAGCAGCTTTAGAGGGTCATGAGGCAGTTGTGAAGCTATTGATAGAGAATGGGGCAGATAAGAATGCACAGAGGATTGTATGGAAATGCACTTCAAGCAGCTGCATCTGGAGGTCATAGGGCAGTTGTGAAGCTGCTGATTGAGAATCCTCTTTTGTAAGATGATCAGTTTGTAATCACTATGTATGGCATGTGCTGTTATTCAACTTTTCTTCATGTTTAGATAGCAGACTTCAGATAAATTCTTGTCTCATTTATTATTCTTTTTTAAAATTTCCCTTTTTTTTGTCAGTAATTACTGTGGGCTACTATGAGATGTATGATGTAGTCCTTGTACCAAACCACAGTTTCTTTTGCTGCCTCAATCTCTTCATCTAATTCTTCATATATGTTGTCCAACTTTGCTTTTGCTCATCTATTTTTGTGATACCATTGACACATTTGTCTTTCATTAGCAAGATCACAAATTGGTTGGGAAAGCTCAGGCTGCTTGGCCAAGGCTGCCAACTTTGATCCGCTCATCCAAAAAAAGAGGTCAGATACGATCTGACATAAATTTGACCTAGTAGCTCCTGAGCACTCCCAAGTGACACCAATTCGACTGTGCTTGCTTGCTTGTTATTGTATTTGGGCTACTATAGGTAGACTACACATTGTATTTACAACCCTTTTCTGCACAAGAAGTGTGCTTTTGTGTGATTATTGACATAGTTCTATGTCCAAATAGAATCAGACCAATGTGCCAGGGTTGAGATGAGAAAAAAATGCACCAAAGTTCAAAGGTTATGTGGGGATCTGAGTACTCCAATCCTCTGGCATCAGTTGAGATGCGGATTCAGTCCAACTACACATCTTGGAACCCCAGTTGCTCTTGTTGAATTGAGGAATGTTCTTCCTCTTGCTACCCTTCTCATCCTTGATTGGGTTCTTCCCAAATCTCCAAAGGAATAATGCATGTTCTATCTGATCCAGGGTTAGTATGACATGAGGGATCAACGAAGACACACTCACAGCGGCAGTGCACAGGCCCAACCCTCCAGCTTGGGAACCATACGATTTGGGGGCATTGTTGGTTTTCTTGAAATGGTATGCAAAGAGATTGAGAATGAGGTTGGACTTGAAGCCTCCTTTCTCATTCTACACAAGTACATGAGCAAGGACATGGGGAAAAATTGAAAGACCAATGGGAGGGGCATCAGGATCTGCATAAATAAATCTAAAGCCATCCAAGGTGTCAGTACTTTCCACTCCCCCACTGATTCTGGCCAGGATCCTGTCCATTCCTTGTATTCAAATGAAAAACTACAGTACAGGAGTACAAAATGAAAAAAAATACTACATTACAAAGGAGTGATTACAAAAAAAAAGTACTATAGAAGCCTAATTAGTTACAGGAGCAAAAAAACTACTATGTACAAAATAAGTATTGACTAAATTTGACAACAAATAAGGAATCATTCATTCTCTGGTTGCTATGTTGCCATGAGTGATGTGGCACCTAGACTTTGTGTAGAAAACAGAATTTAGATGACAGACAATGACATGAGTTGTTGTTCATCATTTGCTTGCCTAAACCGTCAGTGACAATGAACGACAACAGTTTTGTTGTCATTCAGTTGCTGTATCGCTGTCAGCATGGTTGTGGTCATGGTGAGGTTAGAGTCTGTTCAGTATCCATAATCATAATCAATTATGATTATTGATGGCATTCCAGTAATTCTCACAGTCCACATTTAGAAAAGCCATCATTCTCCCATGTCCATGGAATGACACATCACATCCCCATGGCCTTTTCCTGTCCTTTCCCCCAACTGCTGAGCTCATTGCCGGTGATGGTGAGCAAGCCCCGAAGGTGCTGTGCTGTTACAATCTTTGGCGCTATATAATAATTCCATTTAAAATATACAATAGAGTATTTTTCGTTGTTCTATTTACTTTAATTATCTCAAACTCTTAAGTTATTTGGAAAGGCGGAAGCGAGTAGTGTTTAAAGGTTCAGTTGCCTGGACTGAAAATCCGACCGAAACCGAACCGGACGCAACCGAAAGCAACTGGACCATCGGTTGCGGTTGTCCCATTTTGTGGTTGGTTCAGTTGCCAGTTGCCTCAATTCAACGAGTTGCTAAAACCGTTCAAAGACCGGTTGCAATAGGTTGCAACCAATCTTTTCATGGTATGTATATTGAGTACAATACATACATCATTGTAATATACTTATGTGCTAATAAAGTAAATAAAATATCTACGATATGGTAAATGGGACAAAGAGCTTGGGGAAAAGTTGTTCGTTTGGTGAGGGTTTATATAGCCTGTGGCTGCGCACAGACCTTTTGGTCATGTTTTGCCAAAGTGGCACCACTTCACACGTCCACAAACAATCAACAATGTCATTCCCACAAACAATCAACAACGTCGCTCCCACCACCGCTCTTCATCCTTGACAACACCACCAACCACCTCAGAAACGACAATCAACTGCACAACGAACGACTGAATGACGAACGACCGAACAACAAACAACTGGACGACGATCGACTCAACGATGAACGACGAGTGACTCCGAACAACAAACAATCCCGAACCACGAACGACCGCAGACAACGAATGATCAAACGAAGAAGAGGGTGACAGTACGGCGGTGGACAATGATGGGAGGGCATGCACGGTACGCACACCGCTTGCGCACACCCTCGTCCCCTTCTAACCCATTCCCATATCATTTCTCAGGTGCCACGATATGACAACAGACGATCGACAGGACAACGGGTGACCTTCATCTGCCAGCCCCCCACCCTCATCCTTGTTCACCCAGGTAAGCTGCCACACACCCCTACAATTTATTTCCCTCGTGTAACAAGAAGCCCAGGTGCCACGTCGCTGTCGGCGACCAGCAACGTGGCAACCAAACGAGGATCAACCGATGTCGTTTGTTGTCATCAGATGGACACAACACGACAACGAGCGATCAACAGGACAATGCCTCATCCTCGTTCACCCAGGTAAGCCACCACCACATGCTCCCACTATTTCCCTCATGTATTAAGGAGCCTAGGTGCCACGTCGCTGACAGCGGCGTCGCAACCAAACGACGATCGATCAAAGTTGTCGTTCGTCGTTATCAATATTAGTACCTTGGCTGAATATATGTTGTATTGTACATAGAACGACTGGTCTGGACTGCCGGTAAAACCATTTACAACTGGTTTCAACCGGTCCTCTTTGAGACCGGTTGAAACCGGTTGATGTACTACAACAGGACTGATTTGAACTGGTCCTTTATGGTTCGGTCCAGTTGTCTGAACAGAAGGGTGCGGTCTCAACCGGTTGTGGTTGACGGTCGCCCCTTTTGGAGCCAAAAAACCGGACCGAACCGGACCTTTAAACACTAGAAGCGAGGGTGGGATGGACAGGCATTCACAACAGGCATTGGCTTTGACATCAAGGCACAGATGCCAAGGCGGAACTGATCTTTTCCCAATTTGGGCTTGTGGGAATGATGTGAATGCCATCAATAATCATAATCGATTATGATTATGGATACCGAACAGACTCTTATGTGGTATGGGAAGTGTGTATTGGAGAAAGTAGGGGGGGGGGGCTGTGGTTGTGGTGGTTGTGGTGAGATGAATGATGATCAATGTTGTCATTCATCGCTTGGTTGCCACATCACTGACAGCAGTGATGTGGCACCTAGTTTGGGTGTAAGCAAGCAGTGAGTGGGAGAGGGACCTTACCTGGCCTGTATGATGAAGCAGGGCATTCAGTGCCAAAAACTCAACCTGCATAAGGAATCTTCATGTCAAAATTGCCCTTCTTGATGAGGCTAGCTGGCAAGCTAGTGGATGTCATGTATACATTAGCTATGTAGTAGCTTGTAGTATATATGAACTCTTATCCCACATGAGCTAGCTTTCATAAGGAGTGGGTTGAGGCAGTACACAAGCCTGCTCAAGGATGATAATGGAGTGGCTTACATAACATTCAAGATTCATGGACTAGCTTGTTTGGAAGTAGTTGTCATGGTTGATGATTTAGCTTCCAGTAACATGTAATTCAAAATAGCAAGGGGGGGGGAATTCAAAATTGTTTGTGTGGAATCAAATAGCAGGGTAGGGGGAATTCAAAATTCCCAATATGGAATGAATTAGCAACATGGGGGGGAATTCACAAAGCTCCATACAGAATTTGCAAAAATCTCCATGTGGAATTCAAACAATGGGGGGGAATTCAAAATTCCCCATATGGAATGAAATAGCAGCTTGGCTGGGAATTCAAAATGCTCTGTGCAGAATTTGCAAAAATCTCTGTACAGAACTCAAGCAGTGGCTAGGAATTCAAAATTCCCTATATGGAATGAAACAGCAGTGGGGCAGGAAATTCAAAAGGGTCCATGCATAATTTGTAAAAATCTCTGTGCAGAAGTCAAACAGTGGGGGGAATTCAAAATTCACTATACGGAATGAAATAGTAGTGTGGGGGGGAAATTTAAAATGCTCCATGCAATATTTGCAAAAATCTCTGCAGAATTCAAGTAGTGGGGAGGAATTCAAAATTCTCTGTGGAATGAAATGACGGCATGGTGTTGAATTCACAATGCTCCAAGCAGAAATTTCAAAATTCTTTGTGCAGGGTTTAAACAGTGGGGAGCAATTCAAAATTCCCCATGTGGAATGAAATAGCAGTGGGGCAGGGAATTCAAAATGCTCCATGCAGAATGTGCAAAAGTCTCCATGCACAATTGAAACAGCAGGGGGAATTCAAAATTCCCCATATGGAATGAAATAGTACTGTGTGGAGAGGGAATTTAAAATGCTCCATGCAAAGCTTGCAAAAATCTCAGTGCAGAATTCAAACAGTGGGAGGGAATTCAAAATTCATCATATGAAATGAAATAGCAGGGTGGCCAGGAATTCAAAGTGCTTTGTGCAAAATTTGCAAAAATCTCCATATGGAATTCAAACAGTGGGGGGGAATTTAAAATTCCCCATGTGGAATGAAATAGCAGCAGGGCAGGGAATGCAAAATGCTCCATGCAGAATTTGCCAATATCTTCCTGCAGCATTCAAGTAGTGGGGAATTCAAATTCTCTGTGTGTAATGAAATAGCAGCATGTGGGGGAATTCAAAATGCTCCATGCAAAAATAGCAAAAATTTTCATATGGAATTTAAACTGTGGGAGGGAATTCAAAATTTACAATATGGAATGAAACAGCAGTGTACATCTCCCCCCTCCATTTTCAAAAATCCAGAAATCCAACCATGTCCCCCCTGTGTTTTCAGAAATGCAGAGTTTCACACATATCTCTCCTCCATTTTCAAAAACCCGGAAATTTAATCATCTCCCCCTCCATTTTACAAATTTCAGAAATGTGGAGATTCACACATCTCCCTCCTCTATTTTCAAAAATCTGTACATTTACCCATCTCCCTCCTCCCTTTTCAAAAATGCAGAAATTCAAGCATTTCCCCCTGTGTTTTGCAAAAATGCGGAAATGCACACATCTCCCCTCTCTGTTTTTCAAAAGTGCAGAAATTCAAGCATTTCCCCCCTCTGTTTTGCATAAACACGGAAATTCACGCATCTCCCCCCTCTGTTTTTCAAAAATGCGGAAATTCAAGCATTTCTTCCCTGTGTTTTGCAAAAATGCAGAAATTCACACATTTCCCCCCTTAGTTTTTCAAAAAATGTGGAAATGCACACATCTTCCCTCTCTGTTTTTCAAAAGTGCGGAAATTCAAGCATTTCCCCCCTTTGTTTTGCAAAAATGCGGACATTCACACATCTCCTCTGCTGTTTTCAAAAATGTGAAAATGCACCCATCTCCCCTCTTTGTTTTTCAAAAATGCGGAAATTCATGCATCTCCTCCACTGTTTTCAAAAATGCGGAAATTCACACATCTCTGCTGTTTTCAAACATGCAGAAATGCACACATCTCCCCCCTCTGTTTTTAAAAAGTGAGAAAATTCAAGCATATCCCCCCTCTGTTTTGCAAAAATGCGGAAATTCATGCATCTCCTCTGCTGTTTTCAAAAATGCAGAAATGCACACATTTCCTCCCTCTGTTTTTCAAAAATCAGGAAATCCAAGCATCTCCCCCCTTGGTTTTTCAAAAATGCAGAGATCCAAGCATCTCCCCCTTGTTTTTCAAAAAGGTGGAAATTCACCCATCTCCCTCCTCCATTTTCAAACATCCAGAAATCCAAGCATCTCCCCCCTCTGTTTATATCCAGTTGAGTGCAAATTGTGCTAAGGAAATTTGTCGTGGCCATTTGGAAGCACATCTACAGTCTCATGGTATTGCCATGCAAATTCCTACCCCCTACACACATTCACAAAATGGGAAAATCAAATGCTTTGTTAGGACAATTGAAGATGGTTGCCAGACTCTACTTGCAGACTCTGGTTTGTCAATGTCTTTTTGGGGTGACACCATACTCACCATGGCTTATATCTATAATTGGCTCCTACTTCTGTGCTACCCTCAAACACTACTCCCTATGAAGAGATGGAACACACCAAGCCTGATCTCTCCCACCTTCATGTATGGGGGTGTCAGGGATTTGTTGCCATTCCTCCTGAACTTTGTGATAAAGGCAGGCCTTGTCATTTTGGGGCTATTTTCATTGGGTATGAAGAAAACTAACTTGGCTGGCATGTCTGAGACCTTGATGGAAAATATCACTTATCCTGAGATGTTATATTCAATGAACTTGTACCAGGCTGTCTCTCCCCATTGTTTTGATGTTAAAACCACCTTTCTACACACTAAATTGACCACTGTCATCTTTTGCAAACAGATTCCTGGCTTTCCTGAAGATGGTCCTTCTATGGTTCTTTGCCTGCTCATTGCACTTTATGGACTACACCAATCCTCGTATGAATTCTATAGGCTCCTTTGCAAACTCATGACTTGCATAGGAATGATGCACTGTGAGTTAGACCATGCTATTTTCTACAGCTCCTGGTCTTTTCCCCCTGTTGACACTATTTCCATGCCTGCCAATGGCAACAATCTCATCCTCATGGTACCTGTCCATGTTGATGATGGCCATATAGTCACAAACTCAATTCTCTTATACAACTGGTTTATTAGAAAATTGTCCAAGGAATTAGAGGTTGTTGATTTAGGTCCTGTTTCCAAATTTCTGGTGATTCACATTCATCAATATAATCCTCACCAAAAGGTCTATCTATCTCAAAAATCTTTTGTTAGGGTCAGTCCAGCAACCAGAATGCAGGCACATTCTCATTTTGATGGCAGCCACATTATTCCCACCACCCATATATAGTATCTGTCACAGATCATCACCTTCACTGCTGATTATCTTGCTCTCACTTGTTTCTCCTTGTTTCTTCAACATGCATCATTAATGTGAGCTACTCCCAATGCAAAAATGTAATATAGAAGCTGGTTAACATGCTGGTGTACAGCCTTTTAGATTATTAAATGTGCATGTATGTGTTCATTTAAACCCAATTGCTTTCTCCTTTTTGTTCCTCATCTTCCTCATCTCCTCTCTGATTGATAATATGGCTCCTACAGCACACTGGACTGCCAAGGAAGAGCTTGCCCTTGTTGATTTCCTTATTGTTCACCAAGCAGAGGCCAGTGACGGTGCCAACTTCAAGGTGGTGACCTTTCAGAAAGCGGCAAAGCATCTCACCCCCATGCTTGAACGTGGAGCCACCAAGAATGTGAAGTCACGTGAGAACAAGTATTGTGCAGTATGTCACATCTCTAATTATTTATTTCCTTTGTAAATGCTAACCATGACCCAGTTTTGAAAGCTTTATTGAGTCATTTGTGCAATCCAATTAGTTTCGTGCTGGACTTTGGATGATGAGACAGGTGCCACCATCAACATACGTACCACATCATCCTGGGATGACTATGTGAAGGTGCACCCCAAGGCCAAACCCTTCCACAACAAAGGTTGGCCACACTTCCACAAGATGGAGACCTTGATGCCTGCAACTGTTGCTGGTGTCAATGTCTACCATGCATCTGTGAGGAATCGTCCTAAGAGCGAGCCTCTCATGCACCTGAGGGTTCGGCGAAGGTGCGGAGGGGGTCACGGCGAAGGGTAACTCTCAGATGGACAAGGAATTCAGAGATGGGTAGATCGTTGAACAGAGATAAAAGCATAGAGGGACAAGTTCTGAACAGAATAAGGCGTAGGAGGGGTTGTTGGAAAGGTAGAGACAAGGGAGTTCGAATATGAAGAAAGCAAGAGGCTAGGCAGTGAAGGGATCAAACACGAGTGAGATCATGAATTTAATTGGACCTGGGTTAGTAATAAACTGGGAGCAAGGCTCAACTGGAGCTGGGAGCTAGAGGCTCAACCACCTAGGACTATAACTGAGAGCAGGGCTCAACCAGGAGATAACAGTGAGGGACGAGAAACAGGGAAACAAGTCAGAGATGCATTTGTAATATCAAGGATGAGGTAGTGAGTACATGACGAGCTACCTAAATACCTAGGAGAAGTGTAGAAGGTAACCGGGGAAGGACAATAGGTACAATAACAAGGAAATTGGGGAAGGACAATAATTACAATAAGGATGGAGACGAGAGATAATGAAATCAGAGTCGGAGTTGGATGTTATTGTGAGTAGGCAATGTCAAGACGAGGGGAGGGAGTCTTGGCGAGTCTAGGAACAATAGGTGCTTTTGTGGTTCCTGGGTTATTGTGTTCGGCATTGATAAGGTCGGCGAAGGGTTATTTGCACCGGCAAGGGGTTGTTTGCATAGGTTAAGAATGAAAGTCGTAGGTCATAGGGATGGTTCGTGACAGCATCATCTGCACCTCCTCCTCCTATGGCAACTCACCCACCCACCACTTCCTCAATCCATTCTGATGATGACTTGATTGACCCTTCTACTGGGGCCCAACCCAATGAGACCTCAGATGTCAAAGAGGTAAGTCATTGATCCCAACTGTTGTCCAGCAATTTATTTATGGGACATGTTTTTAGATCACTCAACTGGTTAACAAGAGAAAATGAGAGCCTGCTACACCAACACAGCCTTCTGTAAAGCATCCTCATGTGTCTAACAGAGCCAATGCGCTCATGAGCATGGCTGAATCCCTCAGTACCTTCAATACTACCCTTGCTGGAGCCTTTGCACCTCCTTCCACTGGTGTTGCACCCACTCCAGTTCATTGTACAAATGCCATCTTCACTATCCTCAAGCTTGAGAAGGGCTGGCTCATGACAAATGAGTGTGCTGTTCTCATTGACTTCCTGAAGTCAGACCACAGTGCTGCTGATGTTTATCTAGTACTTACGGAGCCTGATGTTCATACAGAATGGGTTCTGATTCAGCTCAACAATCTTGGTGTTACTGTAGTGCCTTTCTGATTAACCTCATTCCATCTTCTTCCTGTCTTGTTTATATTACCATCTTTTAGCAACGCACAATCATTTACACTACTTACATTCCTTTATTTCCATAGCCTTTATCCTGCAGCTGCTTGCACCCTATCCTGGTAGTCATTCCACATTGCCTGTGCAATTTGATCTTGACACAATTCTGCTTGCTCTTTTTCCACTCGTGATACTGATTGGTTTGCCAGTGTTCCAAACTCATTTTCCATCACCACCCCCATATTCAGGTCAAGATCATCTTCAAGAATGCCTGTTGGGTAACTATCAATATCATGGGGGTCAGTATCCATGATAAAATTGTGAGTTGCTGCAAGGCGGGGAGGGATTTGGGCTTGAATTGCCATGGAAAATTGTGGTGGTTGTGTAAGGATACTCCAATGTTTCTTCAAAACACCGACTACCCCCTCAACAACATTCTGATAGTGCTTGGAAGTCCAGTCTCAAGACTGAAAAAAGACTGAGACTGGACTGGACCAAGACTGCCTAAGACTGGAAATTCCCAAGACTGTCAAAGACCGCAACCGCGGTCCGGTCTTCGGTCTCTCACGATCTCGGAAATTTCAAGACCGATAAAAGACCGGTCTAAACTGGTCTTTTACCAGAATTCGTAAGCAGACACAAATACAGTTCATAATTAAATACAAATACAACTCGTAGGCAAACACATACACAACTCATCACAATACAAACACAACTCGTCACAACACAAACACCACTCTCTTCCTACCACGATCCCCATCGCGTCACCACGCTTCATGTCCGCCCCCTCGCATCGTGAGTGCCCACCATGGGCTAAACGACACATCGACTACTACCTCACACACTGGAGGGTCAACAACGACACCCATGGCCACGGCGCGCCACCTCATCCTCCACAACAACACCCCCCCCCCCTGCCAGACATCGTCTACGGCCGCCACCAACTACAACGGCAACAACAAACACCTGCCGTGCATGACTGTCGTCAACTCTCTCACCCACCTCGCACCAACCACAACAATAACAACGAGCGCCTGCTACGTCGACCGCGCATGGAGAAGACCACGCTCGCCCTCTGCCGCCTTTTGGAAATGACGACAGCACACGACAATGGCCACGCGACGACGACGGAGACAGGCGGACGTCAATGACGTGACGACGATGGAGACAGGTGGACGTCAATGATGTGATGTGGCAGCAACAACGGATGACGGAGGACGCAAAAAACATGACGACAGCTGACAACGGACAGCAACAAGGAAGCGCAAACGCTCCCCCTCACTCCCTTCATGTAGTACTCATGTATTTAGACAATTATATACATATTTTCCCTATGTCAGTGGCTCCGAGACCGGTTGAAGACCAGTTCTCAACCAGTTCAGACCGAAACTGGTTGAGACCGGTCTTTCAACCGTAAAAAACCGACCAAAACCGCACTGAACCGGTTGATGTCGGTTCAGTCTGGTTTTTCGTGGTTCCTCAACCTGCGAGGACCGGTCCCGGTCTCGGTCTTGTCAAAATTTGACAAAAGACCGGACTGGACCGGACTTCCAAGCACTACATTCTGAGCTGATGAATGCCATAGGTTGTACAGTTCTTCTTTATTTTCTGGCCTACAACTGAGTTAAAATTTGTCTTCCCCATTGTAATAATAAGAATGTACTGAAGATGTGCCCTTCCCCATTCTGCAAGATGATAGTGCACACCACAATAAGGGACAAGTAAAGAATCACAGATGCTGAATCCTGCATCTGCAAGATAGTACTTTCCCTCAGGGATGGTAAGATTGACCAGTATTGAACAAGCATACATTGTGGCATCAGCCACAGAGCCATCCCAGCCAGTCAGAGAGTATAGAAATCACATGGAAAAGGACAAGGCAATTTTGAGTGACACCAGCTTTGCAATTATGTGCAGCATGCCAATCATCTGCTTAAGGATTGCAGTTAATATGAGTCCTATCCATCACACCAATGGTGTTCCAAAAGAACAGATAATACTTGGAGCTGAGGCATATATATTCTGGCATTGGGTCATTCACCTGGAAGCTGAACATGTTTGTTGTAAAATGGTCCAGAGGATACAGCATTGAGAATTTTACGAAAGTACCTACAAATTCAAATAAGCACCTGCATGATCGATAATATATGTAGCTGGCATGGGTTACTTGGAGATCATATCATTGAATGCTGAAATCTCTCTGAAACATGCCTAATTGATAGGCCAGTGATGCACATGTATAGAAATATTGCTACTCGCTTGTCTAGCCCTATATAACGAGAGTCTCCCAGCCCACAAACAACCCAAAGTTCATGTCCAAATGCCAAAAAGACATGTACGTGCACCCCGATCTCTGTCCACATGTGATCATGATGCCCATTGATTAGCTCCTTCACCCATGCTTCTCCAGTTAATATTGATGTGTGGTAGGCTTGTTTCCAGTATAAAGGAGAGGCATAGAGGTTGGCGGCAATGCCAACAACATTCACTATGTATGCAGCAGCTATAATGAGCTGCCATCTATGTATATCAGACCCTCAGGGCATTAGATCAAAGGAGGAGACAAAGAGATTAAAGATAATCAGTGTGTCAGGGAAACCTTCTATATTTGGGTGGTGAGAATAATTTGGCTGCCATCAAAATGAGAATGCACCTGCATTCTGGTTGCTACAGATCTTCTTGATACATGGAACATGTCCACCTGTCATCCCTCACTGATACCTCTTTGCCACAAACTTCATGAGCTACCCCTTCATCCTCCCAATTCCATTCCTGATATTTGTGATGAAGACATCAAAGTCAACTTCCAGTATCTTGTCAGTAGCTTAATCTACCTTGCCATTTGTACTTGACCAGATATTGCATATGCAGCAATGGCACTTGGACAATACAATGTGTCACCAATGAGAGTGCATCTCCCGCCTCTCTTTCTCAAAAATGCAGAAATTCAAGCATCTCCCCCATCTGTTTTGTAAAAATGTGGCAATTCATGCATCTCCTTCACTGTTTTCAGAAATGCAGAAATACACAGATCTCCCCCTCTGTTTTTCAAAAAAGGGGAAATACAAGCATCTCCCTGCTCTCTTTTTCAAAAATGTACAAATGCATGCATCTCTCCCCTCTGTTTTTCGAGGTCTTAGCAGTGCCCCCCCTATTCCTGCAGGAATCCGGTCATTCCGGTGGAATGAAATTTGGCAGTGAGGCCTGCTAATTTTGTCATTCCGGTGTTGTCTCATTCTGGTGGAATTTGATCATTCTGGAATTTACACCGGAATGGTCCCAGGAATGGCATTCCCCGGAATGGGCAGGAACGGAATTCCACTGGAATTCCAGTGGAATTCCGTTCGAATTTCGTTTGTTTATTTGTTACTAATAGTTTATTTGTTTGTACGAATGATGTTTATTTGGCAACCAAACACGGCCACTCTCTGCTTCCCACCCACCACCACCAACCATGCTCGTCACCACCACCGTCCCCTCGTGACCGCCCACGATGGGCTAAACATCACCGTCACCAACGGCCGCCACCCACATCCGTCGCCCACGCCCATGACTACCACGAGTGGTGCCTACCACTTATATGATAAAATCTAGGCAGTTGCCTGGCCAGTCATTTGAATCTGGCCAAGGAAAATTATGATATGAGAAACCTAGGCTACAGAAATGATATGTACATCATTGTAGTGCCAGGCCTATAT
>KN838763.1:0-38853 GCA_000827195.1 Laccaria amethystina LaAM-08-1
GAGGGAATGCATGTGGTGCAAAGATGATGGAAGATTCGCGTAGCCGTTGAATATTCGGAATATTTGGATTTACGTGCGCAGAACAAGCGCGCGCTTATCATCGGACGTACCTGTCGTGGCTGAAGTTTCTGAATAAGGTTCAGTTGAACCCACCAAGGTGAACGTATCGTATCGTTCCGGCTTGTCGTAGTCGCGTTCCAAGTGAGTGTACAGCCGGAACATTCGCTCGAGGTTGGATAACGTCTTGATAGGAGTCCTTTGCATCTCTATTCATTCGCTTGCCAAACTTTCTTCGGGCCCACAGCCTGACTCAAACCCTAAGCTCACTTAATGACGTTTGGCAGCGCTACGGTGGAGAGTTCTTTGACCAAATCGGTAATCAGTTCCAACAAAAATTTGAACAGGGCCTGAGTCAAGCCAGAGTTGTACATAAATTTCGAATTTCAGTACAAAAATATGCCATGGACTTCTGGACACACATTGTTATTTTTTAACATCATAAAAGCTTCAAAATCGCCCCATGATGTTGTCCTCCTAGAGACTGTCGAGCTCTATAAGCTTTGAAAAACTGTCCGTCTTGACCCACTCGTCGACTTTAATGGAACCTTCACTCTGTTGTAAACCCGATCACATTCGGCCGGACACAGTTGCCATCGTCGCTACTTGTGAGAGTGCCCTCATTCCAGTTTGCAGACAACCAGTTGAGATAGGTCGGCCCATCAAATACATTAGGACCTATCAATAAAGATTTTTTGTGTCAACGTGGTGTGGGGCGCTTACAAATGTTATTTTCCGAGCCACCTATCCCATTGAGGCGGTTTAAGTATGCCGAATTAGCGAACATACTGCCAACCCAAGGTGATGAAGGCATATTTTGAAATTTCACCGACCAGCCGTAATTGTTTGGCCAGTAGCAGAAATTATTCTGTGGAATGTTAAGACAACAACCATACGACGTTGGAAGGCAACCGCGGGAAGTGTAGGTACAGATGTCGCTCGCCGGCACAAGGGTACGGCTAAGAGCAGGACGACTAAGCTGAGAGAGGGTTTATGCATTGTGAGTAAGTGTATTGGCGGACGGGTTAGTACTACCCGAATGGTCGAACTTGGAGTACTCTCAACTACCTTTCAAGCACGTGGGATGAGAAGCACATTGGCTGAATGTCGTTACCAATGAAATCAGGACTGTCGTAATCGAATAATAGATCAATAATGCAGCCGTCCACTTACAGCTGTATGCATAACGGTAGACCATATCTGAATTTTACTTTGTGCGCCTTTGTTTGTACAAACAACCATATTAGGTAGAGCAACCTTCCAACCGCTCCACCCTTATGACGTGCGGGGCGGGCTTGGAGCGTTTGAATACTGTGAGGGTCGATTATGGAGTGTATTTCGATGACATACTTGTGGTAGAAGGAGGGCACTAAACAATGCTAGAACGTGGAGCAATGGGCAGCGCACGCAAATGGGCGTCATGATTGACATAGCCACAGCCTAAAACAGATGTTTATGTACAAACAAGGGCGCAAAGTAAAATTCAGATGTGGTCTACCGTTATGCATACAGCTGTAAATGACCCAGAAGTTATACCTTTCAAGTTTGCTTCAAGTCATAGTTAAATGATTCTCCACTTCTGCAGTGGGTGGAAGCCAAGTTACGGCTCGTTTGGATCGAAAGACGCGCTTGGTACTGATGTTAACGTATCATATTGGCTTGGTAGCGTCACAATGAGGTTGACGAGGTTGTGGAAGGAGACGATGCTTGTGATTTGTTCAATTTGGACTCCGCCACGTGACTTGAGCTGAACTTTCGTACCTGAGCGCTTAGAACATATCCACAGCATCTCTTCCGATTTCAATGAACACGAAAAAATAGGAGTTATGAGTATGTAAATGTTCGACTTCCACAAGAAAATACTGTAAAAAAATATACGTTTGAATGTCACAGAGTCCAGAAGCAAATAACAACGGCTAGTTGGCTTTCTAGTACGCGTCCAGAGCCTTGGACGAGACTACCAGCAACTTAACGATATCTTTAAACAGGGCGTCATTATTTTGGACAAAATAGAACATATCCGGATTGCCTCACATGGTTGCCGGCCAATCCTTTAGACGCTGTCGAGCTCAAGGAGCTTCGAATAATCGTCGGTCTTGACCCACTCATTGACTTCATCGAATTTCCCTTCAGGAACCTTGACAAGATGCTCTTTGCCATCCTCTGTAGTGAACCCAATAACGTTAGGCTGGACGCAGGTAGCATTGTCCCGGGTTTCAAGGTCGCGCCTTGCGCCAGTGCCTGCATGCCAGTTTGCAGACTTATAAGCAAGATAGGTCGGACTATTATAAACGCTATCGCCTTTTGAAAGATATCTTTGCGTCAAAAGAAAGAATAAACGAAGGGATCCGCGGCACTTACAAATAGATCCGGACGAGGAGCCCTGCCCACTTGTCTCTGTGGAGCAGATCGAATCGCCGAACGTCTCGCCAAGCCAAGTTGATGTCATAGGCATATTCTGGAACTTCACCGACCAGCCATAATTGCTCGGCCAATAGCAGCAAGTATTCTGTGCAATACCATAACAGCAACCATACGACCCGATGCAACTACGGGAGGTGTAGGTACAGATATCGCTTGCCGACGCAAAGCCAACGGCGGAGACGAGGATGACAGAGCTGAGGAGAGAGAGCATGAGCATTGTGAGCGAAGAAATTTATCAGTGGGCACTAGTTGAGTAAGGATTGACCTGATGCAGAGTGTTCTTAAATACTTTTCATGGTTGTGTAAAGTGTTTTTTTTAGACGTGTATATGGTGAATAATGATGTGAAAGACGCTACGGCACAATTCCCCTGTGAGCTGTGGAAAGGTGTTTGACGTGTCGGACACCCCAGCGGACCTATGAGACGCCCGGTATGGGCTAGGAAGCTCACCTTCTCGTTGACAGTCTAGGGTAAAAGTGACATTAATAGAAAATGCTTGAAATGAGAACCTACTTACCTGAAGGAGGAGTATGTGATACCGACCAGCGAGGTACCGGCACACCTTTACTTGACAGCTTTTATATATATAAATTCGCGTGACAACTGCCTAATAAAAGTGCAGAGTACCAACGAGGTTGGAGGATCAAGTTGTTTTTATTGGGACCAGAAACAGGTAAAGTTCTTTCTTTAAATCTGAAATAAAGAAACAGTAAAAGAATAAAGTGGTCGAAAAGATGGGAAGCGGTACGCACCCCGAAAAGTGTAAAGGATGTCCCTACTCAGTTTCCTTTGGTCAGGTAGGAAGTGTTGCTGGACAGCGGCGATGAATTTTCCGTATATGCTGGGCGATGCTGATTCGGAAAGACCGGAAGTTCGGTGTATTACAAGACAGACGTGTTCACTCACTTTCTGAGGATGACAGAATCTCCATTTAACAAGGCACAGATCCTAGAACGAGCGCCCACGGGTCTTGAGAGGGTCAACAATCACCCCCGTTGGAATCGACGTAATAATAAAGCATTTCCCATTAAGCCAGCGCCATAATTGTTGCTAGATGGAGGACATCGCCAATTCCGCCGCGAAGGTAATGAGCGTATCATTTTTTGGCGCGGTTGCGGTATACCAGTATCTAATAGATTGGTGAATGCTTGCAATATGGAGCAAGATCGGCAGGCGGCATCATTTGGCCGCCAACAAACGCGGGGGGCAAGGAAATGAAATTGATTTTCTGGGTTATTTGCGTTCGGAATACTCATGGAACATCTAAAATAAGAACAAAGGTTAAGTTCCCTTAGGATAGGGTCGAAAGGGCATGAAATTTTTCCTAGCAGTGATGTGATCCATGAAAGTAACGGTGTTTCCTGTTGTTCAGAGACTTTGCACATCACTATACGCTATACATGAGATTCAGGAGATCGAGGGGCGTAAGTGCTTGCCTGGGCTCGCAGTACATATTTCTTCTGTGCAGTACAAGCTCTTTCCTTCACAGTTCACGACATATATGCATTCTGTGGCGTTAAACAACTGACTTCGCCGAAGAACGGTAATCTTGAGCTGTTTAAATAAGCAAAGGTAAGCATCAGTTGAGGGAATATGGGCCTGGGCTCATCGCCTAGTCACTCTGACCGGCCTTTCAAACGAACATCGACCTTCTCTCCGGAGTCCGGAACTAATCATCTCCATATCGCCTGCCCAGGAAAGACAAGCGTGCGATCCTGTCCAACCCTACTGCCGCAGCAGTGACGGAAGAAACAGGCTGTACAAAGGAAGCCGCGGGGAATTTTGCGACTATAATAATGGAGAATAGTAGACGGGTCTCAACACTGCAAGGTTAGCGCGCACACGCCTTCCCCTTGTAGGTGATGGCGGATTGTCAGGTGGATGCTTTCAGCCTAATGATGGGGCAGATGAGGAAGCAGGAGGTTCGATTGAGGTACGTTCCACTATTTTTCGGGTTGCAAAGAGGAAGAATGGAAGAATGGACGAGGGTCGTATGAGAGGGAGCGACCAAGAGAACGCGGTGCAACAAATGTGTGACTATTTGCAAGTTAGCCACGTCTGCTGGACTGGCGAGAACGAGTTGCAAAGCCTGGGGTGGTCCAAGTCGTAAATTGAAGGAATTAACGTGACGTCTTTGCGTCGTGCTTGACCTGGTTGTTCTCCTTTATGGCAAATGCACTGGCAGCTCAGCTCAGAGCTCCGTTTATGAACGAGATTGGGACAGCAGCCATGGTGATCACGATGTAATTTCATGTTCCTGTCCTTACTTGCATAAGTATATGAAATGGCATCTGAAGGCTCAGAACAAAAGCTTTCTGGGACGTCAAGGCTAACAGGAAGTGTATTCGATGGCGTACGTAGCTTTCACGCAATTGTCTCTATCCCTCCGTCCATCATGATGATAACGTACATACGTGGTTCAACACCAGAACAAATCAAAGTTCAACCTCCCTTATCCCATCTTGATCAACGACCTTGACTTTGTACTTGCCAGGACTAACGACAAGACGCTTCGCCACCTCATCGATACACCGTTTGAGGGTGGCCAGTCCCTCCTCAAGGGTGGCTTCGGGATTATGATATCTGTGAATGACCCCGCATCTTGAGTACCACACACAGCCAACAAGCACACAAGGGGAAACGTACCTATCCAATAAACTCAGTGCGAAATACGATCCGTACCCATGCGCAGCGAACGGCACCGCGGTCATCGTACCGAGGTAGTCGATCCAGTAGAGGTGGGGGTCGTGCGAGGCTGTATCGTATCCCCCAAGGAGGAGGTTGACGGAGTAAGGTTTGCGTGAGCGCAGAGACTCTGCGAGGGCACGACGGATCCAGGAAGCGGCTGCTGAGGGCCGCAGAGGGTAGAGGTTGCGGATCTGGTATAAACGGATGTTGCGCTCAACGTATTCGGCGAACTGGATGGTGTCGCCTAGGGTTTTGGTGAGTATGATGATAGCATTATGTGAATATGTGGATTTAAGGAAGTACCTGGTTCGCCAGAGTACGCCATGAGGAGGTGTGGGCTGAGTGTCTTGATTTTGTCCTCGTCGATTTTCATCTTGACGATTGAGCGGGCAGAGGTTGTGTCCGCCGCAACTATCACATAACCCTTGCCGGTGATTGCGAATGAGGTCTCCATGGCCGATTAGACAACGACGAGGGCAGAGTTGTAGTTTGAGATTGAAGGTGTTCGCGTTCTCATCAGATGACGCGTAATGGACGCGTGGACCCTAACCCTAACAAATCTCGTAGTAGACGTAGTGCTTGTATTATAAGGTTGAAAAACAAGGTTCGAAAGGACTATGTATCATATGTATATGTGAGCCAGAACTATGATTGTGCCGCATGACTGGGCTGCGCGGTGAAAGCAGTGTCGAGGAAAGTTTCAATTTCTTTCTTGTGTTGGACCTGTTGCACCAGTTTAGTAAAAGGCTGGTCAAGAGCTTACAAGGAAAAAGACGAACTTTGCTTCCGGTAGCGACGGAGCTGGTGGGTTCACGTCCTGCGTAGAAGGGATATTTTCCTTTATGATGTTGGGTCTTGCCACCAGCGGTGTAGATGCGAGGACCGACGTAACTCCAGGCACCGTTGTTGAGAGGTTCCTCCTGGCACCAGAGAAGGCTGGCATTGGGATAGAGGTCAAGGTGGGGAGTGATCTAGAAAGAAATCAGCATTGGCCACCTGTTAACAGTCACTTGCGACGTACCAAGTCGTAAGGGAATGGAGAGAGCTGTTCAATACGGCTGATGGCAACATCCTTGATGCCTCTCTCCTCACGAGCTTGCAACAACGTGTGGTAGACCTGACCTGTTTGTGAAAGTCAAGGGTTAATGCGGCCTTGGAACAGATGGGAAGATTGGACTGACCAGAGCAAAGGATATGTCGAGTGATCTGCTCAGGAGCAACCAAACCTGAATCATGTGGTTCTGGGATATAGCGTTGGAAGTTAGTGTCCCCGATCATCTCATCAAGATTCGAGCGAGCTTTGGGGTGGCGCAGGAGACTCTTAGAGAAGAAAAGGATAAGCTGGTAAAGTAGCGTTAAGAATAGTTGTGTGAGAGAAACCCAGCAGCAGCTTACAGGCTTGCGGAAGTCACGGTGAATCTGGCGACGGAGGACGTGGAACTATACAAAACAAAAAATCAGGGGGTAGTCATTCAAAGGGCTATATTGTGCATACGTAGTTCGCTGGAGTCCTGTTAACCCGTTTCAGCAAGGGTATTACAGAAAACGAAGGCACAGTGAAGACTCACGTGGGGTAGACAACTTGCATGTTGCAATCCTGATGTTGACGCTCAACCTTTTCCTGAGTGGGGAAGTGGTGGGGATGGTCATCACACAATTGCAAGAAACGCTCAATTCTCCCACTAGAATGCTCAGGGCCCTGACCATCATAACCGTGGGGGAGGTTAACAACCAAACCGGTACGCTGCAGCCATTTCCTTTCGCCAGCCGCAATGAACTGATCAATGATGCATTGGGCGTTATTGGCAAAGTCGCCGAATTGCGCTTCCCAGACGGTCAGGGAATCAGGAGAAACAAGAGAGTATCCAAGTTCAAAGCCGAGGGTACCGAATTCGGATAAAGAGGAGTTGCAGATGACGAATCGTGCTTGCTTAGAACCGAGGTCGTTGAGGGGGATGTACTGCTGCTCATTAATTTGGTCGTGGATGACGGCATGACGCTGGGAGAAGGTACCACGTTCCACATCTTGACCTGAAACGCGAACGTGAATCTTTTCCAGAGCGAGAGAACCGAATGCAAGAGCCTCAGCGGTCGACCAGTCGATGTTAGTACCCTCTTCGACTGTTTTACCGCGAGTCCCAAGAATACGAGCGAGATTGCGATGTGGGGTGAAGCCGGTTGGGTAGGAGGAGATAGCTTTGCCAATGCGTTGGAGCGTCGCAGCGTCCGAACCAGTGGCACGGGTAGGGAGGGTCTGCTCAGCTAGCTGTTTAGGCCCGGGGAATCCCGACCACGCAGCTGAGAGCCATTCCTTGCTTGTGGGAACGTAGTCCTTGGCACCAGCAGCGGCCTTCTCGAGCATACCCAACACCCAGGTCTTGTGTTCCTCAATGTCTTTTTCGGTGAATGTTCCTCGGCCAACCAAGAACTTAGTGTACTGAGTGAGAGGGGTAGGCTGCTTCTCGATGGCCTTGTACATCCTGGGCTGAGTAAAGCTGGGCTGATCGGTTTCATTGTGTCCATAGCGGCGGTAGCAGACAATATCAACAACAACGTCCTTCTTGTACTTGGCGCGGTAGTCCGCAGCAACTTGGCAGACAAAGTTGACGGCCTCGACGTTGTCGCCGTTTACGTGGAAGACGGGAGCGTCAATGGATTTTGCAAGATCGGAGGGGTAAGGTGTAGATCGGGAGAACCGGGGGTCAGTGGTGAAGCCAATCTGGTTGTTCACGATAAGATGGATGGTGCCTCCGGTACCATAGCATGGAAGATTGTGGAGCCCCATAGTCTCATAAATGATGCCCTGACCAGCGAAAGCAGCATCTCCATGGAGCAACACACCCATAGCAGTGTTATGAGTAGTCTCGTCTCCTTCAAAATGCTGAATAGCACGAGTCTTTCCAAGAACGACTGGATCCTCAGCTTCCAAGTGTGAAGGATTGGCAACCAAGGAAAGGGCCACTTTCTTTCCTGAGGGAGTTGGGCGAACATAATTGGCACCGAGATGGTACTTGACATCACCAGCGGGCCAGTCACCCGAGTTGTCACCGGAGAACTCATTCAAAATGGCTTCGATAGGTTTTCGGATGACATTGGCGAGGACGTTAAGACGGCCTCGATGAGGCATACCCATGGTAATGTGCTTGACGCCGTGATCGACGGAACGGTCGATCAGGGCTTTCATACCGGGGATGAGAGATTCACACCCCTCCAAGCCGAAACGCTTCTCATTGGGATATTTGCTAGCGATGAATTTCTCGAAGGACTCTGACCAAATGAGGCGGTCGAGGATCATACGCTTCTCGTCAACGGTGTAGTTCCAAGGTTTGGGCGTTTCGACGCGTTCGCGAATCCAGTCGCATTGTTCTTTGTCAGGAATGTGGGTGTATTGTATACCGACAGCTCCACCTATGGAATGGAGTGTTTACATGCCTGCTGGACGGAAAAGGTAAACGTGGACTTACAATATATGCGCTTGCACAGCTTGATGATATCACGGAGTTTCATGTTTTTGTGCCCTTCAGTGGCGAAATGGGGAAGGATACCAGGACCCAAAGTGATGTCCTTGTCGAGATCGCGTTCAGTGAAGCCGTAACGACTGAGTTCGAGCTCAGGCGGCTTGACATCGGCTAAATCAGCATCAAGAATGCCAAGAGGGTCCAATTCAGCCACATGGTGCCCCCGCACTTGGTAGGCTCGAACAAGAAGTTGCACCTGCGTTGTTGGGATGAGTAGCTGAACAGATATGCCAATGTGAAAAACTGACGAACTTTCAAGTGAACATCGAGATCGCCACCTCCGTTGGAATGTAGAGCGGGCGCTCCGTCGGCGGGATGGGGTAAATGTGTGGAAGGAGGGGGTTGGAACGCAACGGAACTGGGCAGTCCCTTGTCAAGGCCGGAGAAGTAGACGTCCCATGACGGGTGTACGGATTTTGGATCTTCTTTCCATAAACGGTACATCTCATCGGCGTAGTAGGCGTTGCTACCGTTGGCGAAGGCGTCGTTTGGGGAAGGAGCCTGGGAGACGGCATAGCTCCGCACGGGTTGCTGTCGATTGGCTAAAATTGACTGAAGATGCCTCGACGCACGGTTAGTTGATGGCAAGCCCCGTAGTAGTCTCCGGGACAACATAGTGAGACGCTTTTAAATGGCGTAAACGTCGGCACTGACGACGGTGGCGAAGGTTGTGGTAAGAGAGTGAAGAAGCGCTGTCACCACCTTCGCCTGATGACGGGTGTCACGTGTCTCGGCACATCCACTTCCTTCGGCGCAATTCAACGGACTCAACACTATTGCCATCATCCACAACCGCACGGCAAGCTCAACATTTCCGCACCATTGCCGAAGGAAAATACTATGATAGCCCAACAAGTCACCCTTTGCCTTGAAACAGTAGTAGACGAGCGAGAACGTTCTGGAGGAAGCGTTCTAAAACGGGTCCGGAATCCTTCGGCAGTACATCATAACTGTCGTGGGCGAATTTGAATGAATCTTTGTTGGTACTTTGACGATGCATACCCGAGCATTCCCGCCGTAGGAATATTGCTCAGGATAGA
Source organism: Laccaria amethystina LaAM-08-1 (assembly GCA_000827195.1). Lineage (NCBI taxonomy): Eukaryota > Fungi > Basidiomycota > Agaricomycetes > Agaricales > Hydnangiaceae > Laccaria > Laccaria amethystina. The sequence goes on from KN838763.1 coordinate 9,728, forward strand.
TAAGATTGAAAGTGTCCTGCATGCAATAGGCCAAAGTCGGAACGAAGGTGAATGAATATATTTATATCGCGATAGGAGGATGTCCGCAATAATAGCGGACGACGTCGGGACTCGATTGCCATTGGATTGCCAACAAAATATACGCGAATGAGGTTGTAGTTGGGTAGTAGTCCATCTACGATCGCTATCGTACTTGGTAGCCGTGGGAAACAGCCAGGAAACAGCCCTTGCCAGGGCCTTGCTCCCCGTTTGCAACCTATTTGATCTGGTCCTCGTCGTCTGACATGTCTGAACCAGCCCAGAGTCAAGGCGACGATTTTGAACATCCCGGCGACCAAACCCAGCCCACTGCCGAAATCCTCAACGCCCTCAACATCATCAAATCTGAGCCCCAAAAAGAGCTACCGCCACCCACTGAGTATGAGGCGCTCACGGCGCAATTGCTCGAGAACCCTCACAACCCTGAAAATTGGAGGCGACTCGTCGGCGTGGCTGAGAGTACCGGTGACATTGAAAAGATAAAGACCGCGTTTGACAACCTATTGAAGCAGTATCCGAACACAGTGAGTTGTGCGTGACAACCACGCATCCCTCGTCTGACAGGCCACCACGCACAGTCTTCTGCACAAATTGCATACATTAGTCATTTTTTGAATGATCAAGAAACTTTTGGAACTGCTGAAGAGCTCTTCAAGAAATTCTTGAGAACGTCGCCGTGTGCCGATCTTTGGAAGTTTTATCTTGTCTATGTGAGGTATGTAATTGTCAATCTCAATTTCTTTCCTCCGTGATTCCGATCTCTTGACAGACGTTTGAATGTTTCGCCCTCCACGCGTGATATCGTCCGAAAGTCTTACGAGTTTGCTTTGAACCATGTTGGTCAAGATAAGGAAAGCGGAGACATTTGGAACGATTACATACAATTCCTCAAAGCTGGCGAGGTGCGCCTCTTCATCTCCTGCATCCTGGTTACAGCTAACACATTCCGGGCAGACGACAACGACATGGGAAGAACAACAGAAAATGGACGCATTGCGCAAGGTTTACCATCGTGCTGTACAGATTCCCTTGGACAACGTCGAGCGACTCTGGCAAGAACTCGAAGCATTCGAGGTAAATCTCAACAGGATCACCGCCAAAAAATTCATGGCCGACCTCTCACCAGCCCACATGCAAGCTCGTACTGTCCTCCGCCAGCTTACGAACCATCTAAGTGCCCTGTACCCTCCATCGTCCAACGACATATTTCTGCCTCCGCTACCCAGGTTTGACGCATCAGAACGGACGCTTGTTGGCAAGTGGAAAGCGTATCTGAAGTGGGAGGAGAGTAATCCGCTAGAGATTGAGGAGAAGGAGAAGGCAACGCTAATCACTCGGATCCAGGGTGTTTATCGGAAGGCCGTCATTCGTATGAGATATTACAGTGAAATCTGGTTCATGGCATATACGTGGACGAATAGCGTGGGCAAGCATGATGAGGCCCTCTCGATACTGAAAGCTGGACTCGAGGCCAATCCGTCAAGGTAAGTAAGTACTGCTATGCATCCCGCCATTGAACTAACAACGTCTTAGCTACCTACTGACCTTTGCCTACGCTGAGGCTCTGGAAATCAAGAAAGACTTTGCCGACGTTCACACCCTCTACGACAAGTTCCTCGAAACGCTGCGTGTACAGCTCGAAGCACTTGAACAGTCCTCAGCAGCGGCAAACACATCCTTTTCATCAAATGGGAGCGGTACGGGTCTCGTTAACGGAAACACAGCGGGAGCAGCACTCGCCAACACTTCCTCAGCAATCGCGGAATCTGGCATTCATTCCAACAACACGTCGTTCAACTCCCAAGCCTCTGAAGAGAAGCCACCAAAATCGACCGAGATCCAGGAACGCAGGACCGAGTATGGGTTGGCTTACATCATGTACATGCGTTTTGCGCGAAGAGCAGAGGGTGTGAAGTCATCGAGGATGGCGTTTGGCAAAGCTCGAAAGGATCGATGGGCTCCTTGGGAGGTATACGAGGCTGCTGGTATGTTTCTGCTGGCTCCCCAATCTGTCCGATGTCTGATCTCAGTTGATGCAGCTTTGATGGAGTATCACTGTTCTGACGACAAGTCGGTCGCAAGCCGTATATTTGAGAAGGGCCTGGACACATTTGGCGATGAGATCGAGTTTGTGCTACGCTATCTCGGTTTCCTGATCTCCATCAATGATGAAAATAGTGAGGCTTCCATGTTTCTCTCCTCATTTCCAACTTATAACAACTTTGTTAGATGCAAGAGCCTTATTTGAACGGATTATCGGCACTTTTCCACCAGAGCGAGCCCGACCACTATGGGAACGCTGGGCTCGATATGAGTACCAGTATGGTGATCTTGAAGGTGCACTAAAGCTGGAAAAGCGGATTGCAGAGGTTTATCCGAATGGTATGTCGTTCGTCTGCATCTTGTAGTTGAGCATCCCCGTTGACTTGCTCCCAGATCCACCAATCAAGCGCTTTGCTCAACGCCATATCTACCTTGGCACGGACGCCATTGCCGCTCGCGACCTAGGATTCGCGATGGCCAGGAAAGTAACTTCCCTCGGACGAACGGAAACACAAACTTCCTTGCAATCGGGCACTACACCAGCACCATCAGCAAAACGACCATCATCCCCGGATTACCGTAAACGAGATGACAGTCGTGGTGGGGAGTATAGTCAAGGCTACAAAAGGATGCGGGCCGCGTCACCTGCGAGGGGAGGAGGTGCACCCCCAGAACGAGAGCGAGAATCAAGATGGGATGGTCCATCTCGACGCCGATTCTCGCCACCACCGCCAGCTCCTCCTCCCAGCTGGGAGAGGGAGGAAAGGGGACGACAGCCGTTGCCTCCCGCACGTGCACACCAAACGGATCGAGAAGAGGAGAAGCCACGCAGCGGCTCGTTGCCGCCTGTGCTATTGTGGTTCTTTGGGGAGTTGCCAACGCCTACCTCGTTTGATGGTGAGCCTCGACTTCAGATCGTTCCATGCGGTTGAGACTGATGATATGCTCGGTATTGCTTAGGCCCGGTGTTTAGGACAGACGATTTGATGAACTTGTTCCGAAATGCAGTCATCCCGAGCAGCAACAGGGTGAAGTCGCCACCGCCCAATCCTCCACCTCGAAGTGGTCAGTCTCTCTTTTTACTCTTTGTCGTTTGGTTCTGATCTTTTGTGGTCAGGTGGACGACCTCCCCCGGATTACAGCCCGTACCAAGGGCCAGGGGGTGGACGCGGCGGAAGGAGATACTAACCAGATTATAACGCTGTTTCGTTTTGGTCAGGTGTGAGGGGAACAAGGCGAGTATGGCACTGTCATAACTGTAGATATGGGCCGTTCCGTATGACATCTTTTTTGGTTGATTACGGAATCCTCGCCAACGGCCTTATCGTTCTTATGCAGTACATATGGTCGCCAACTGGAGGGAAAAAGTAACCATAGGCCTACATGCTATCTTGGTAGTCTTATCTACACCAGTAGCTATGTGTTATATATATTCTACCCAAAAATATTCTGTTATGGGATTCGAATGGTGCAGTCTGAAAAATAACAGGTCGAGCTAGATTTGCATGCAACTTGAGACGGGACCACCACAATTCCTCTACCGTTTCGCGGCTTGAAGGGACCATCCCAGCCGATAACAATACAACAAGAAATACGTAGAGAACTGAAAACAGAACACATGGTCAATACGGAATAAGGCATACCTGTTACACATTATAAAGGGCAAACCGATCTGCACAAATGGCACTAGTAGAATGTCCAACGCAATCTTTCCTTTGACCGCCTACGATAGCCCCCCAACCTTCCGTGTCCATCTCTCAACGGCGACTAGTTCGACCAAGACAACCAAGGCGGCGAACCATTGTGCAATTCTGACACCCCGGCGCTTGAGGAGCCACTTCCACCATCGACCGTTCCCGAAAAATCTAAAAACTCAAAGTCAAAGTCGTCTGGTTCCGGAAGAGGTGGCGATTCTTGCATCTTGCTCGAATCCTCCCTCTGGTGTGTCGAGTTGCCCCCCCCACTCACAGCATCCGGTAGTGTGGGATCGTAGGCTTCCATAATCATGTTCAAGATATTGGAGACTCCTGACGTGTCCTGTGCTTTGGCATTTTCATCCATGTTCATGGCTTCGGTGACCTGCTCGGACGCAGTATCTTGACATTCTTGCTCGTGCTTGACCTTTACCTCGGAAGATAGTCTCTTGGCGAGCGGTTGCTTGGCCTCAGCAAGAAGCGTCGGAGCCTTCCGCTTGGCAGGACGCACGGACGAGTTAACTGTAGTCGTGAGTACTAACTATCTAACAGCTATAATTGACAATGACTTACTCGGAGCCATGTCTTGCTTGATACCCTGCATGGGTTGATTGGACTTGTCCAGATGCTCCTTCGTTTGTTGGGTAGGCAGATCCCATCGCGCTCGTGGTTGGGAAGGACGTTGTCGATTGCCAAGGAAGTTATTACCTTGAAAAGGGTTTGACGGATTGCGTTGCCATAACATTCCAGATGCAGTTGCTGACCCAGAAGCTGCATTTTGCTGAGCAGCTGACCCTCCGAATGGGACTTTCGTGTTAGGCACTGGGCTGGAGGGCCCATTCCGGTCTCCAGTACTCTGTTGCATCAAACGCAAATGATTTTGCAAGCCCGTTTGCTCGGCATGAGCCTTTTGCAAATCGCCACGGTTGGCCTCAATGACCTCGATAACTTTCTCCGGAACTCCACGTCGATGGAGTTCAGACGTGGGTACATGAGCATGAACAATGACACTCTCGAACATCGAGGGAGATGCTGCACTTGCACGCCGGGACGCCGGCGAAGGTCCACCCCATGGGGGAGGAGCAAGGGCCTTCTTTGCAGGAAGGGTTTTCCCTTGGGCGTCTAGCCTCATTTTGAGAACCGATTCGGTATAAACTCTATCGAAGTCGGATAGAAACACTTTATAACAGAGAGCAAGCATCTGCGCAGCATCAGGACTGCATTTTGCTGAGCCCAATTCGGTGCTGGGAGAGTGTACGAATCCCATACGCCCCCCAATAATGCTCCAAAGTCCCTTCCGTTCTACCTAGAGGAAAGCCATGAACCATTGTTTTCACACGAGATGAGGGAAAATAAACACCTCGATGGATCCGGATTCCAACATCACGTTTCTATGGAGCTGATAAAGGTCGACCGGTTTGTTGTCAAATTGTGGTGGAATGTCGTTCTTCCGATTTTTGCTGGCGCAGTAAACCTTATATAGTTGCTGGAAGCGGGGCTGATCTAACGGTGGAGGATACCCCCCGGAAATTTTCTGATTCGCAGCCGGAGGCTGTGGTAGATTTTGGGAGACCCTCTGTGCGGCATAAGCACGCTGCAAACCGGCTCTATTAGCTTCTAAGAACGCGATAATCCTCTCTGGCACACCGCGTCGATGGAGTTCAGGGATCGGCAAGTGAGCGAGAGCAACAAGCTTTTGCTTAAGCGTTGGACGTGACCCCTGCTCCGAAGACGGTCTCTGCATCGACCCCGGAGGTGGCACTTGCACCACCTGAGCAGCAGGTCCCATTTGCGCTCGAACTTTCAGCCTCGTATTTGTTGCCCAGGCAATGTAGGATCGTTCGAAGATGAATAGATACTCTTTGTAAATGCTGGCAAGTCGGTGCGCAATGTCAGGTCCAGACTTTGCAAGCTCTGTACCGGTGCCAGAGACTTGCACAAAACCCATACGCTCCCCAATAACATCCCAAAGTTTCTTTTGTTCCACCTACATAAGAGCTATAAGCTGTAGCGATATGACGAGAGTAGAATCAATTACCATCGCAAACCCGAATTCCAGCATAACATTTTTATGAAGCTGATAGAGGTCGATCGGTTTGTTATCAATTTGCAGCTGCTGTAAATCGATGTTCAGCTTCTTGTTAATGCAAAAAGTCTTGAATGATTGCTCAAAACTAGACATTTCCATGGGTGGAGGAATATCGTTGCTTTGATTACCGGAAATACCGGAAATATGTACCGGTTGAAGCGTCCGAGGAAGCTGGCCGTTGTTGCCCTGAGCTGAGCCTGTGCAAGGTGGGACAGACAAATTTGGCGGAACCGAAGTAAGGGGAGGTACGAAAGCAGCTTCATTCGAACCAGTTTGCGAACTTGACGGCAAAGTCGTGCTTGACGAAGCAGCTTGAGGTAAGGGTAGCATGCACTTCTCCTCTACCTTAGCTTCAATGGTCTTGGAAACATCCACATTTGACAGTTCACCGACTTCCCCGTTTCCCATGGAGATTTCTTTTTCTTCTAAATAAAGCGTGCCTAGCCAAGCACGATAATCCTCTGAATCAGAACGTAACCTGCCGACAGCAAACCACCTACCATTTTGATCTATGACAACATCGAATTTACTTCCAATTCGATTGAAGAACTCTGGACCATCTGGAAGTCGACTTGCATCCTGCAACCGATCGAAACATCAGCTTGTCAATAGATAACAAGGAAGTGTTATTCAGACATGCCTCCTCAAGGACAGAACACCAGTCATCATCATGAATAATAGCAACCTTGGCTTCAGGATGCTGAATGATTATTAGTTATGAGATATGTGCGTCTTAGTAAAGAACACCTTTTGCATCAATATATTGAGAATAAGCGTAGAAGGGTGAATGGTCTGTCGGACCATTAAGAAACTCTTCAGAAAATAACTTGCACATACTCACAGGTGAACGGCTCTGCCAATCCTTCAACACTACAGATCCATTGTTGCGGCCGCCTAATCGGCTACTGAACTTCGTGCTTGAGTACTGAAGAGGAGACACGTACTAGATAATGTACTCTGCGAAGAGCTTGAAGAACTCGGTGGTGATTTAAGTTCAACAGTATCTGTTTCCACTTCGGAAGCGAGGTTAAAGGGTAGGTTTTTCCATATTGTGTCCGAAACTGCAATTGTGAACGAACGAATAAAGGTGGTTTGATTGCGAAGCCGCGTTGTCCAGGATGACCCTGAAGCATCCTCGCCACTGTCGAAGTCAGGTTCTGGCCATGTCTTTGCCTCAGCCATGCCATCATGTTCCCAGGAATAAGTAGTGCGCAATGGATATCTGTGATCGCCAGTTACCGTAAGGAATGTCAAGATAGGACCATCTTGGGTACAATCAGATTGCATGTTGTTGTTATATGACGCAATGCCCCACGATGTGGTTTTATCGCAGCCTGTTACGAGGTGCAACTCTCCATTTCCAAGCTCGCAGCCACGAGGTCCGTTCACGAATTGATACCAGCTGGCCGCGTTACGTGAAGCATAACCCCTGAATGCTTTAAGATTGCGCAAATCTTCATGATGAGCTCCCTCAGGCATCGCCAAGATCGCCCCTTCCGATTTTGAACCACGGAAAGTCAGCCCCCTGGAATCTCTTCAGCATTCGAACACTGATAATGGCGAAAGAAACAACCTCTGTTTTTTTACTGAAATGCTGGCAAGGTAGCTCCCTCTTGAATGCTCAGGAAATTTCCGAACATCTGCGGAGGAAAGTGACAGAGGGGAGAAGTCCTCAGGTAATACTTCCGGGTTATTTGGGTGATTGGCATCAAGACAGATATTGAAGAGGTAATCAAAGGCCCCGTAGGATGTAATCAAACCAACGTCGCCGATACTAGCACCAGTTTGCTGATACGACTCTGGTAGTTCCGTATTGGGCTGAGGAATCCAGAGAGGGAACCCGTGCTTCTTCTGCAAGAGTTGTCGCTCGTAGATGGCGTTGGCGCTCTGTTCCTCGAACGTGGTGTCATCAGTTGCAACAGACGGCTGGACAAAATTAGTCGAAGAGACAGGCAAGGGCACGTTCTTCGAAACGTACATCTGCGAAGGAGGAAGTTACGGTGGGTTTCATCAACCATTGTTAGTATAGGAAAGAAAGTGAGCGCACTTTCGCTTGTTGTGCGTGCCAGCTCCAACCTTTCTGGTGGCCCGGGCGCCACTCCCAATGGTTCACTTGTTGAGCTAACCCTTGCTTGATGCGACGAGCTTTCATCTAAAAGAGAACTTGAGTATTTTAATTTCATTAAACATCAGTTCAACGTCCGTACTGATAATGATCGTCACGCCCTGTGCGGTGTTAAATTGACCACCAGAAATTCCCGTAGATGTAGAGCCAGTGAAAAGGGACACTGTCGATACTTCACTGTATTTAAGCGCTCAGTAAGGTTGCAAATGAGAAGTTTCGTGCGTACCGTACACTGGGTGCCGGTGTCGATATCGATGTGGAACTTAGCGACGACTGACTGGCAGCTTCTGTCTTCAGCGCTGGATCAGGCATGGCCATCGCAAGTCTGAGTTGTCGCTCTCTATTCCCAGATATCGGGGGTCCAATGAAGAATAGTTGGCAAGCCTTGTTCGCTCCAAAGCATGGCACTGCTAGGCACCATTGCCAGGAACGCCTTGGGAACGCCACAGCTAATTACCATTTCAAGGACATTGCAAAGCTTCACCAAGCAACTCCCAACCATGTATGGCGAATGCTGCGGGGAGTTTTGGTCAAACGTGAGGCGTGGACAATGCACACGCGTGGACGACTTCTGGCTGGCGAAAGAAAACTTAGAAAAGTACTGGAGTCGATAGGTCAAAGTAAGTTTTGGCTTCTGCTGGACTTGGCTGGACTTGAGGGCGAGGGTTGGCCATGGGCAAGGTTGCCACAGCTGACGATGTCAAGTATGCACTGGTGTAAGTGGTACTGCGTAGCCTGAGAGTAACTAGTGGAGCCCATTGAGTATTAGGGTTGGACTTCACGAAATCATTGAACCCCACGTTCAGTGTACGAGATGAGAATAAAAACCACTTTTTCGCCACGTTTCAAATTAACATTTGTATAAAATGAAGGTCACTAGCGTCTGGCCAGCCACTGCGTCTAAGGTTCGTCTCTAACTAGCTCCCCCTCCGTCCAATGACCTTCAAACAAGAAAGTTAAACACCGCCACCACTCTTTTCAACAGGAATCTTCGTCCTCTTCTGTTTCTTCGGGGAAGGTGCGAACGCAACTTCCTTGAGGTTCCCGCAAATCTAAAGGAAAGACAAGCCGGTCAGTTCTCGAAACGATCTGGAGGGAGAAAAACAAAACCGACCTCAGCAAACTCATCAAAGTCCAACTCCTCCCTGTTCTTCAACCCAGCCTCATAGAAGACATATGCGTAGTCCTTGTCCGAAATCCCAGCATACCCCGGGACATCCTTCAAGACCTCCTTCACGTCCGCCTTATTCAACTTCTCCGCTTCCCTCACATGAATCACAAACGCATGCCTCAGCGCCGCCAACTCTCCAGCCTCGAACTTTGAGCGACCATACATATACGGCTTGTTCTCCTTTACTGCCGCACCAGTGCCAATCAGGCGTTCAGCAGCCGCCCAAATCTTTTCCCACAAACCTCTTGGCTCAAGGTCAGGTACGTGCGCCATGTACGCGGGTGAGAGGCCCATGCTTTGAAGGAAGTGGACGGCATTCTTAGTTTGTTTCTTGCGCTCTGCTTTGGACCAGTTGAGCTCGTCTGCCATGATATCGACGACCCGAGGAAGGGCATCAAGGGCTGCGTGTGCATTGAGGAAGGAAAGACGGGTACGGCGGGCGAGAACATCAATGGCAGAAAGAGCATATTCGTGACGGACTGCATATCGCACTTCTGCGTCGATGACTGGAAGTGGAGAAAGGAACTCAGCGGGATAGTAAGACCAGAAGCTGGGAGACACATACTCGGGTATTGAGGTGCAAGACGCTTTCCGTACAGAGGCCAGCTCTCGCCAGTGGGTTCTGCAAGAGAGCAGACAGTCCACGCACGATCACCATAGTTATCGGAGAGATGCCTAGCAACTTCGCTCTCCAGACCATACTAGTCAATCATCAGCAAATAAACCCACAAAATCTGCACAAAAAGACTCACAGTCTGGATCAACCCAATGAACATATTCCTACTCCACCCATGGCTACCCACCAATCTTAAGTTCTCCGTCACACATCCACTCTTCACGCGCCCTTCGAGCCTGAAAACCTTGACAGCCTCATCCACCGTCTCCCGCGCCATGGCCCTGTACGTAGTCCACTTTCCACCAGCGATCGTGAGGAGTCCACTGTCACTAACATAGATCATATGATTCCTCACAAGACCCGCAGTGCTGGCGGCCCTGGGATCGCGCACGAGAGGTCGGAGCCCACTCCACGCGCTGAGGACATCTCCACGGCGGACTTTAATATCCGGGGACAAGTACGAACGGACTTCCTCCAAGACCCAGCGGATGTCTTCCTCTGATGCCACTGGGTCACGTTCTACCGAAGCTGGTGTGTCTGTGGTTCCAGCGATAGTATTGCCCTGCCAGGGCAGAAAAAAGATCACACGTCCGTCTGAGGTGGCGGGGTCCAACAAGCCCATCTTACGAGGGGAATAGTAGTTGGGCAAGGTAATGTGAACTCCGGACGAGGGTTGCACAATGGGCTTGTGATTAGGGTCATCAAGAGAGAGGAGGGTATCAGAGAATGGGCCTGTTGCGTTAATGACACCCTGAAGGTACACATATTAGAATATATGAGTAGGACCAAAGAGAAAAACAAACTTTGGCTGTAACATCCCATTCCTCACCAGTGAGAGCATCCTTGACCCGTGCACCGGTAAGCTTCCCAGACTCATCCTTATTCAGGTTTGTAACCTCGCAGTAGTTTGCAACTATAGCTCCCTGCTTGACAGCACTCATTATCAGGGCGATGTTCATCCGAGAATCGTTGTGTTGTCCTGCGCCATATCTTTAGTCACCAACCTGAAAGAAACTACGGGAAAACCACACCATCATAGTAAACCACGGCGCCAACGAGACCCTCACTCTTAAGCATAGGAAAAGTCTCCAACGCCTTTCCTTTGCTCATGAGGTACGACGTCTCCATGTTCTCCTTCCCAGCTAGAACATCGTACATCTTGCACCCTGCATAATAATACGGGATCTGCCAGTACTTGTAAATGGGCAACATAATTGGGAGCATGTTGGACAGATAAGGCGCAGTCTGCAAGAAAATTTTGCGTTCGTGCAAAGCCTCGCGGACGAGTTTGTACTGATCGTAGTCCAACTCAAAAACGGCTTTCTGAAGATAGCGCACACCACCATGGACAAGCTTCGTCGATTTAGATGACGTTCCTACAACCGCAAATCAGCCAGGCGTGAAGAGGGGAGAAAAAACAAACGCACCAGCACTGAAATCGTCTCTCTCCACCAAGGCAACCTTCAGCCCTCGACTAGCAGCATCAACGGCAACACCAGCACCGGTAGCGCCTCCGCCAACAATCAGCAAGTCGAACTCTTCACCGGGCTCGCCATGCGTCTTGATCGCGCCGGACCCCTTGAGCTGTTTGAGCATCTCAGCTCGCGAAGGTGGGGTCCATGCCGGTGGCGGCCTGCGCTGCTCCTTGGTAGACAGAGGATAGGCAGGTCCTGAGTTGAGGTACCAATAACATGCGCCGGCGCTGAGCACCGTGCCTCCCGTCGCGTAGGCGAATGTTCGCCTCGAAAAAATCCTGCGGAGGATAGCCATGATGTATGGGTGTCTATTTCGATGGCTGGGCATCGACGATTAGCTTGATGGATATCACAACGGTTGGCGCTTTTCGACATACGGTATGGAGGGGCTGAAAAATATATGAGCATCGTACCACAAGAACCATGAGCTACGCACCAAGCAGTCTAATATTATCTCCTCAATGAATCTTGTAGTTACCGAGTTCATTCAGCTAATAATCCACAAGTTCTCCTAGGTGACGCACATACCTCTGAAAACCAGCCCTAACAGTTGTTAGTCCATGAAAAGAGTCGAACGTGCCAGGTTCCCTCACTTACCTCAGATATCTCTGTCAGATGCAAGACGGACTGCAGTCCAGAGAGGGAAAAGAGAAGGAAGAAGATGTCGGTAAAGGAATGGAAAGAAGACAATCACCCATGTCTTTCAATTTCGTTATGGATCAACCACTATCATCATCATGGGGGGTCGGGCGGCCCGCTACATCCACCTATCCGCTCCAGCTGGGTCCAACATTTACTCAAGGAAACCTGCACTTGTAGAAAAAACGGAAAATGTATGTACTGTGGCAATGAGGGTACAATAATATTTTGTCGAATGCACAAACATAAACCATAAACACAAGATAAAGATGTCCATATCCATAGGCATCATTTCGCACTCAAATTCTTGCACTCAAGACGGTCTCCTCCCTTTCCTACTCCACACCGACGACGGCCCACCTGGAACCGAACGAGGCCTCGCATAACCAGGAACCACACTCTCCGCCACAGGTTTATCTTTAAAGCTCAACAAATCACTCAACGACGCAATCTGGTCACCCTAATCAGAATCAAAGTTAATCAGTCAGTCCTCCCTCAAACAAAAGAGCGATCCAAATACCTTCTGTTCCAAAATATCAACAACCTCCCTAAGATGCTGCGCCAAAATATTCCGCTTGCGGACATTCGAAACAGCGTCCATGTCTTTATACTGATCCGCGAGCTCAACGTAGATACTACAAAACCCCACATCAGTTTTCCTTCCCCCCTCAAACGTACCAAAAGGAAAACACACCTTTTATAATGCGTGAAATCATCCTCCAACTCCCTGATAACCCGCATGACCACCGTCTGCGGGGGGAGTCCCTCCTTCTGGCCTGCCTGGCGCCAATACGCTGGGTTTTCAGAGAACGTAACATGTCCTTGTCCTTGTCCAATGTCCCGTTGCTTGCCCTTAGATTCCGCAGGACCAGGAACGTCATCCGAGCCCTCTGCGAACCCTTCATCCTCCTCATCCTCCTCCTCTTCTGCCTGAGGATGTTGGTGCTGCCTATGCTTTACCCACGAAGGCGAGGAAGGTCGATCCCTATCCCTCCGACGATAACACACCGTACACGTCTTCGCATTATGCTCCGGAGCAGAGAAGAAAAGCCTCTCCAGCCGCTCTCCGCGAATCTGAGGGAAAGGTGTCTCCAATTCCTCCGGCTGAGGAGGGTGACTTCGCCTAGTATGCCTCGCTGTTTGACCGGGAATGGGAGCCGATGGCCTGGATGAGGACGAGGACGATGGTTTCTGGCGCTGCTGCTGCTGGCGGTGTCCTAAACGTTGTTGATGGTGATAGGAAGTCAAAGCGGGCGATACTGCCCTTTCCGTTCCCTCTTCCTCTTCCTCCTCTTCTTCTTCAGCAACCGCTGCCCGCCTCTGCGACCTGGTTGGCGTAGGCGGCGGACTGCTGGCCCTAACAGGTGAAGGGCTCCTTGACCTCCTGGACCTAGTCAAAGAAACCAAACTCGCATCAGACCTCCTCTCCTCAACCTCGGCGGAGATCCTCTCAATGTCTTCCATATCAAGCAACTGCTCATCCCGCTCTCCAGGGGCAGTAGTAATAGTCGAGGCCCCAAGGTTCGCACTTGAACCAATAGTCGCATGATCAGTTCGCATAGTTTTATCCCCCAGGTTGATATTCGCGCCCGAGGAAGAATGATCGAAATGCTCAGGTTCTTCATCTTCCTCTTCCTCCTGGGATCGGTACTCCAAACCCTCCTCCTCCTCCTCTTCCTCCTCTTCACGGTCCTCCTCCTCTTCCTCCTCCGGCTCCTCCTCATCCCTCGACATAGCAACATCCGCCAAACTCTCTTGAACACCCGACACCTCCCTCGCCATCCTCCTTTCCTTCAACCCCTCCTCGACCACCCCCCTCAAAACTTCCACCTCCCCCGCAACTCGCTCCACCTCCTCCTTCAGCCGCACGATCTCGTTCCCCTTCTCTTTGAGCGCCCTAGAATCCGATTCGCGCAGATTCCGGAGTTCCATGAGAAGCTCTTGGTGAGACGCAAGCTCCGAAGTCAACCTCGTCAAATGGGTGCGAAGGGAGTTAATCAGCGCTTCCAGAGCTGTCAAACAACTCAGCCTCCTCTTTCATAAAAATAATTAAAAAAGAGTCAAAGACAAACCTTTCTTCTCCTCAACAGCCTCCTTATACCGAACACTCGCCTCCCCCACCTCACTCTGCTCAAAATCAACCTCCCTCGCCTTTCCCTTCCCTTTCGCCCCTTTCCTCTTCGAGATGCTTATATCCCTTTGCTGTTGTACAATAACCTCCTCCCTCTCCATCAACCTCGTCCGCTCTCGTGCAACTTCGCGTTTACACTCCTCCAACTCCAGTTCCAGCTCCCTGACGCGTCTCCTTGAGATCCCGTTCTCTTCGTTCAGATGATGGAGCTGGGTCTGGACTGCAGAGAGGGTTTGCAACAACCGAGCTATATAAACAAAAAAAGCTCGTCAACGTCTTTCTTTCCCGAAAAAAAAAAAAGACAGAAGGATTACCTTCCGAATCCCTAGGGCGATCATCAGCCCTATAAGCCGCATACTCAATCCCAAACTTGGCTGGACTCTCAACGGCGCTCGTCAAGCCTGTAACGTCAGGTAACTGAACCTTCCCCCTCGGAGTCTGCGTTGTATCTCTCATAGATGACTTCCTAGGGGTAGGCCGCCTCACGCTCGCAGACGGCGCAAAGCTGACTTCCACAGTCTGGTTTCCGATATTACTGAATGGGTTCCTCTCGGGGTCCTCTCTAAACAGAGGGGCAGAGGGCCTTGGATTGTTACTACTGCTGCTCTCCCCTTGATGCTGCTGGGACCTAGAGACGGAGGACGAAAGCTTCTCGCTCTTCGTTGACCTCCCAAGTTTAGACCCAGTCGTGGACGGTGTAGGAGGCTGCACCCTCACGTCAGGCTGCTGAACCGGAGAAGAGGCATACGAGGGGAAGATATTCGACTTCCTACTCGGCCTAGGCGTGGGCGCATTCATCGACTCGTTCTGGGCTCTCCCGCCCAGCGGGGACATCATGGGCACTGGAGAAGCCGTTCGGTTTGACTGGGCACTCCGGGGTCGTTTGGGTGAGAAGGAGACGTGTCGGAGGTGGTCTGATAGTTTTGGTCTAGCTGGAGTACCATTACCACCGCCTTCAGAGTCGGAAGCAGCTGAGGAGGCAGAGGATAAGGGAGAGCCAAGGCGGGAACGCAGAGATGGAGGAGCTGCGTAGCCTGATTTTAAGATTCTGTCCAGCTCAGCAGTGCTATCGACCACGAGTGGGTCGTACGTGACACTACCCATTCCCTGTAGCAGTAGTATGAACATCAGCAGTGGAGCAAGCCAGTAGGAAAAAAAGACTTACTGGGTACTTGGACCTCGAAGGCTCCATATCAAAAACGCTAAGTTTACTATCCACACCCGCAATCATCTCATGAAGCGGTCTCTCGGGGTCGTACTCCGCGCCGCTGATACTGATATCACGGCGAGCATGCCTGCCCCCACCTAACCCCGCACTGAGGGTTAACGCGCTGGCATGGTGAGCCGCCGTAGACACGCTCTCCCCGCCATAGGGGTTAATGCCCTCCTCATCGTCTCCCGTACGATAGGACCACGCCGCCACCTGACTGTGGGTGTCTTCATCCCCGTAGAGGTCTCTCGAGCGGTGGGCGGCATATGATGGAAACTCTGGGAAGGGGTCTGGTGCAGAGTTATGTCGTCCATATTCCACACTGCTCGCATTTTGTCTTTTATAATTGTGATTGTGATGATCTTCGTCTCCGTCGTCGTCGCTAGCCGAGGACAACCGCAAGGAAAGGTCTGTGTGCTGTAGATTGTGTTCCAGTTGAATACGATGCTGCTCTTGCTCGTCGCCACGAATGCTAATGTCAAGAACAGACCCTTTGGCTGTTCGTTTTTTCATCATTGTGCTGTTCTTCTCTGGTGTCGCGGGGGAAGGAGAAAAGAGAGTGGCAGACGATGATGGAAGGCACAAGATCCGAATTTGGACATTCAACAACTTAACGCGTATGTCACGTGGGCGCGCTTATCCCCTGATGATAATGGGTGGCTCCTTCACCTCTTCCTCTTCCCAACTTAAATGACCCCCTTGATGTTCCCACCAGAAATATGCTCATTAATCTGTACCTCTCCCCTGCTATCCCACTCTGACCTTCTCGCCCTCTGCCATGTCTCCCGGGCCTTCCGCGCCGAGGCCGAACGCATCCTGTACACCTCTATCAACCTCCC
Organism: Laccaria amethystina LaAM-08-1; assembly: GCA_000827195.1. NCBI lineage: Eukaryota > Fungi > Basidiomycota > Agaricomycetes > Agaricales > Hydnangiaceae > Laccaria > Laccaria amethystina. The sequence goes on from KN838763.1 coordinate 25,799, forward strand.
AACCCCCTCCCGACGCGCTCTTAACTCATGGTGCACCTCCCTCGTCCGTCGCCCGCATCTTGGCGCCCGCATTATCACCCTTTCCCTCACCATGCCCTCCCAAACAAGCCTCCAAGCAGACGACCTCACCCGCCTCACCCACGCCCTCCACCTCTGCATCAACCTCCGCGACCTGACCATATTAGACGGTGAACCCCCCTTTTTCGGGAACGCAGTCCAAGCATGGGTTCTCGAGGGACACACATTCACCCTCCAAAAATTCACCAACACCTATTTCACCACAAACATGCTAAGGGATTTCCTGCAGAGCCAAAAGAGTCTTACCACCCTCTCTCACCGTCCCTCATCCTCAGCGCACGTCATTGACGGGACGAGGTTACCACGCAAAGAGACCCTACCGAACCTCACCACCCTAGACACCAGCGCATCCATCGTAAGAGAACTAGCGCAGGTGGACTTGGAGTCCTGGAAAAGCGTCAAACGACTCCAATACTTTTTAGAAAACCCAAGGGAAGAAGACGAACTAGCGACGTTCGTAGCTCTAACCAGCTTCGGGCCCTTGGAAAGCCTAAGCATCGAGCGATGGCAGGAAAAGACCCAGGTAGGAATGGACGTGGCCATCATCGCTGCCTGCGTAGCTGCACAGATGCCTAACCTCAAATACCTCAGGATCATGGATTATACATACCTAGTACGTCACTTCATCCCAAAAACTCTTTCTTATTAACAAATGCCATCTCCAGCGAGACGGCTACCAAGTCTCCTTCCTCCCCTTCCCAATGCGCTTCACCCGCCTGCGAACTCTAGTCATAAAACCCGCCACCGTGACCCCCTTCTTAGACCCACCAATCAGCGCTTATCCCGATCTACTTCAACACACCCGGCGCTTAGAAGTGGCTGAACGCATCATGAACAACCTTTCAACACTCGAATCACTGGTCCTGATACTTCCGGAGAAGAACTATGGGTTCACGCGCGATGAGGAAGGAGGAGGGGTGGTGCAGAGTGAGGTGGAGGTGGATGATGATGCATGGATGAATATTCAATTGATGGATGGTTTGAAGAACACGGACGGAGACGAGTGATGTGTTGCCCTTAACTTTAACTAGTGTTGCCGCAATGTAATGTGCATTAAGTTCAATGTCAACCTTAAGGGCCACTATGCCCATATTTGGCAGCTTTAAGGGGCTTTAAGGTGAGGCAGTGTGTGGCTGGGAATTGCCGACAGCGTGGTCGCGCCTTGATCGAAGCTTCAAATGATGTCATTTGAAAAGGCGTGCCACCTCAATGTGCCGTGCATTCTGAGTAGTCGACGCGTCGAGCAATAGCAGTCGCGCTGAGGTCAAAAACTAGGGGTACTGGCTCTGTTCAAGGTTCTTTATAAGTTAGCACAGCCTTTACAGGAAGCCGAATGGGTTCGTTTCACAAGTAAACCAGTTATTTCCAACCCAGAAGAGCTTTCCGACTTTGACATGCTTCGTCATTGGCAGGTGAGTGGTATTAACATATCTACTACTGTGTATCTGATATGCTTGCAGAATGCTAAAAAGAATCTACCTCTACTCTATGCCGCCGCAATGGATGTTCTACCAATGCAAGCATCATCTGTCCCTTGCGAGAGGGTTTTTTCATCAAGCAAAGAGACCGACACACTGCGCCGATCACAATTATCATTGGAAACGATGGAGATGTTTCAAGTCCTCAAGTTTCAGTACCACTCCGGAAGACTGGACTTTAATAACAAGTGGATTGCCTCAGAGGCCGAGCTTTCTGTGGCCGATATATCTCTGGAATTAGTTGATGAGATGCTCGCCGACGGCTGAGTGTCTGAATTATCCGACCTCCTCACTAATAACGATTCAAGTAGTATAATCTATTAACTTCTATCTAATTAGTTTTGTAAACTACTCTTAGTCCTGGTAGTAGTATTCTGACGGCCTTACAGATGTCTAAATGCGGAGAGCGCTTAAGGTCCCATTAAGGTACTTTAAGGCCGGACATTTCCGGCCTTAAATTACATCAAGCATCCATTGCGGCAACACTAACTTTAACTAATGTGTATTGCTAATTATGGTAAGCTAATGTATACCAACCCATTCGCGTCATTGTTCAATATAAATTGGTACGCGGACTATCTTCCAGTCCGTCACACTGTGTAAACATTGCCGGGCGAGGTGATCACATCAAGGACCACGCGTTCCCCAACAGGCTCATCAGGTTTATGAAGTCTCCAACGCGCCATCGAGGTGCTCAAGCCAGCCTTCAAGCGCCATCTCAGAGCTAGGCCGTTTCCCTAGATCCTCAGTCATCATGAATCCCACCAGATCCACAAGAAATTCTAACGCCGAGGTATTTCATGACGATGATAGTCAGTTTGAAGGTCCCAAAAACACATTTCGGAACAGAAATACCTGACAAAGGTCTTTCAAGAAAACGTTCCCAACAGTGAACACGTCGACTTTCAATAGATTGTATGGCTGAAATTTCTTCAGCTCTGGCACATCCGCATCCCGCCCACCCAATCCATCACACTTGTGTCTGACCAAAAAGAAAATGGTGCGATAGGCCATAATCGATGAAGTAATACCGCACGGGGTGGTCAAGCCTTACGCAATAGCCGCGTTACACCATCAGGTGCAAAGCCCCCAGCTTCATAACGCCACCCTCGAGGGAAAATGGGACGAGCATCCATCATGATATTGGCGCCTGTACAGTCCCTGTTCTTCATCAACTGATCATCGTGGCCTGGAGCAGTCGCGAGAGCTCACATACACATGGGCAATAATATGAGGACATGAAGCTAGACCCACCCACTTCAAGAAATTGGGTTAAAAAATCCACAACGTCACCAATGGCTCCAATTTCCGGGCCATCAAACGGTCGCAGTAATGGCATTACCAGATATCCAAAGTCGGACTCGGAAGGAGTCAAGGATAGGCACTGAGTGGTTCATTGGGTCTTGCAATAATTGGGTTGATGCAAGGTACTTCGCAATGTCTGATCCTTTAGGTGTCCGGTAGATGGCCTTCACACAGACTGACATCATCTTCAATTCGTTCGGCGTCTAGGACTTGCGGCAGCTGGTTAATGACGAACATGGATCTGGGCTGAACAGACGAACAAGGCGTTCCAGCGAATCTTCAAACAAAGGATGCCGGCCCTTGGCATTGAGCTACGAGGAGGTCCACCTAGGACGAGGACGCAATTTGAGACCTTTGTGAAGGAGGAAATGATACCGATCCTGCCATATTCTCTCAAAGTCATTGAGCTCGGAAAGGTGATAAGAATCAGGACGCTTTGGCTTATAAGTTGGAATTGGGTCGGGAGGCGGACGTGGAAAGGTCGACTGCGTACAAGACGGGAGCAAGGGCAATGTCAAAGCTATGCTCCCAACGACAAGAATTCGCAGTGGGATATTTGAATAGCGCGGTGAACATGTTCCACAGGCAGGAGGCGTCTGTGGGCACTCGCCAGTAGGCGCTGATGGGTCTGCAGGCGAGAGGCGTCGGTAGGATGAATCACTGATTCGCGCACGTGCTCCGCAAGCGAGAGGTCCGCCTGAGTCGGTGGGCGCTAGGTGGACCCTGAACTGCCTTCAAGCTCGAGCTCCCTCCACCTCGCTGTCCCACTCCCCGCGCCACTCATCCATCCGTGAGCGAAAACATGATAATTTTGCAACTTTGTGGCCATCATCTCCAGTTTCAACCCAACAGTTGCTTCTACCCAGCATCATCAGAATCAAGCGGGATAAAGAAGTTTATTGATACAATTGTTGTAGTCGAAAGCAATGGGCAGAGTGATACCGACAGGTTCCGGGGCTAGAGGAATCGTGCTTTGACCGGGCGCAAGGTTTGGATGAGGATCGGTCGTTCAATTCGTGAGCTTCAATTTTCAAAGCCCAGATTTGATCTTATTTGTGCCCGACCAAGTTGCGTCAAAATTCAACAAGAAGTGGCACGCACGTTGTCTTCAAATAACTGAGCGATACTGTACACCTTGCCGTGCGACGGCGATCGTGTCGAGAACTACACGTTCCCCAACTGATTGGTCAGGTTTACGAAGTCTCCGACGAGCCATCAGGGTACTCAGGCCAGCCTTGATTGGGCGCCATTATGAAGCGCCATCCCAGAGTGGGCCTATGCCCTGGATCATGATGCATCATGAAAGCCAAGAAATTCTAATCCAATATATTTCTTAGACATGATCAGTCCGGATTACTCTGACGCAATTGGAAGCGCAAAAACCTGGTGGAGATCTTACAAAAAAAAGTTCCCGACCGTCAACACGTCGACTTTAAATGGATCGTATGGCTGAATTTTTTTCAATTCTGGTACATCCGTATCTCGGCCACGCCAATCCAACAACGTGTGACTGACCAAGAAGAAATTGGTGGGATAGACCATGATCGATGAAGTAAAGCCGCACGGGGCGGTCAATACGCAATAGTGGCGTGACCAAGGTGACACCATATATAAAGTGCAAAGCCTTCAGACCTCAGCTTCAAAATGCCACCCCTGAGGGAAGATGGAGCGATATTGGCGCCTGTACAGTCCCCGTTCTTCATCAATTCATCATCATGGCGTGAAGCAGTAGCGAGAGCTCACATATCCATGGGCAATATTATGAGAATGCATGAATGCTAGACCCTGTTGATAGTTGACTCCCAGCGGAACGACAGTTCTACTCCACTCACTTCAGGGATTTGGGTTACAAGCCCACAACCACCAGTGACCCTAAATTCGGGGTCATCAAACGGTCGCAGTACAGCCTTTTTCAGCCTCCTAGTACCCATTCGTTGCGCCGTGGTTGAGAGGTGGACGCGAGGTTTTATCGGTTTACTTCCCGTTTTGCTGAATACCTGGGTGACGATAAATCATCATCGACCAATCATCGACACAACGATCAAACCCAGCGAGTATAATACTTTCTGCCCCGCTCCGCCTTCTGCAGCTCCTCCAGCTCAACACGAATCGTCTGGCCCTGAAATTGTCCAGAGGTGATATATGTTAGCTTCCCAATGTGGTTTGAGTTCTGGGAACCCAAACCACCATCAGGTCCAGCTATCTGGCGGTGATCAGGATTCGCGGACATGTCTTCGAAATGATCGAACGCTAGAAACAGCATCGCAACACAATGGAGCAAGGAATTTAGACGTTGCGCGCGCTTGATAGACATCCTATATACCCCAAAAAGTGCTTCCGTGCCGACCCCGCTCTCCCCAGCCCTGGAGAAGGAAACGGGTCGATCCGATGCCCATTCAGATGGACTAAGATTGTAATAGCTGCTCTCCAACTCGGTTTGTTGGTACTGTGGATAATTGTTCCAATGCCGACTAAAGTTCCCTGCACATTGCCATTTCGGAGGGCTCTACTGGCTAAGAGGCTATTAGACAAAGGGACTTGAGGAGGCTATGACGTACCACGGACCTTGAAAGTTGAGTGTGATCACAAGGCTTGGTCCTGCTCGGTCAACAGCATAGATTGGCACTGTGAGGCGCAAGGAGATAATATGATCTACAATCGACCATGGTACGATGCAGAATCAGTGCAAAAACAAGGCTGTACTAGTTCCGAGGCAAGACGATAATGCGCATGTCCGGCAGCCCGAGCAGAGTGTTAATGGTGCCTTTTTAGCGGAATGCCTTGTGCGGGCCGAAAAAGGCAGGGCGACAACAACAAACTGAATTTTTACAGAAACATGGCGCCACAAATGCCTTTAGGCTCGCCCAGGTCAACGCTATCGCCGTTTACTTACGTCCTGGTCACCTGGTTAATCAACGTTAATCCACCCCGGGGCAAACACCGAAAAGAACAGTCCCTCTATTGACATTGTCTGACATAGTGCCAAAGTCTATGGGATGATCTTGAGGGTTCAGTGGTTGATAAAGGCTTCGGGGATTCTGGTTGAGAGTAATCTCGAAAAAAAAAGAACGGAAAGACGAATCGTCTATTGCGGCAATGCGCGTGACTTGCCAAACTTTCAACTGGCAGGCCCAAACAACCTGGTTCGTTTGGACTCTCAACTTTGTTCCCTACATATTCCAGCAACATTCAACGAGACCTTGACCGCTTACAAGCACGTCAGAATGGCTAATAATAAAACCAGGCTGTGTCCTGTGACTATCTATCCGCTCAAGCGCTCCTCTTCACTTCTCGGTGGGAAGAAACTAAAAATCATCAAGCACCCGGACTATGGCAGTCTACTACAACCGATCGAGCCATATTTATGCCCCCTAAATCTTCCGCAATACACCCCTGTCATACCAACAGGGTCGCGCTCCGGACTGTGGGACCTCGCTGTAATTTTGGGCGCATCGCGGGTTACTTAACCTCTCGATGGTCTCCATATGAATTCTGATAATGGAATCCTTGGATCATTCTAACGACTGTTAACGGATGTCTGGGGTGGAAGTCGATTATCTTTCATTCAGCCACCCGACGAACTTACACGACCAACTTGAAAGCCGCGTCTACTTACTAGCTCATTCCATGGGATTACTATCGGACCAAACGAAATTTTTAGGGTCCACCGCCACTGCATTAACTCTGTGCGTTAATGGCCATATTTTATCAAACATCCTCACGGTCATGGAAGGCGTTTTCAGTCTTCTGAAACGCACAGAACACGCTGAGATCTCTTGAAGCGGATTCTATACTCCGCGCTCCGGAGGCACCGACCTCAATTCACATGTCCTAAGTCTCCAATTGAAGAGGACCCTCTCCATCATAAGAAGACCGTATTTCTTTATTTTATTTGCCCAGCCGTTCTTCAGAGAAGTTCAGACTTCTTCCAGATTTGAAACGCTCCGCGGTCCATACTCTCACGCGTGTCGCTTTTGGAACCTTGTCCTTCTCGATCTGCGATCTCTCTCGAATCCTTTTATGTGTTTCTTTTTGAGGTATGTCTCCCGTTTGAGCAACTGAAATTGGGTTCAAATTTTGTATCATCAACAGACCAGATTTACAAAAGAAAATGCTGATCGCAGCATCTACAGTCTGAGTTTGGCGGCCTCGTTCACAAAATGTATAATGATTTGTTGCATCCAAATGGCGAGTCTTTTCTTCGGGATAGATCTGGGGTCAAAAACTGTGCTTCAAGAGGCAATTTACCATTCACGCCGAAATCGAAGAAACGGACCAAGTCACATATCAGATTCCTGCTATAGTAAATGTAGTGTTCTCTGCACATGATCATCAATGACCGACGTGGTGACTCACCAGACTCATAGATTCATTATGGTTGAAAGCTCCTCGTTGTTAACATCAACAACAATTAGCATTTTTTGCCTTGTCGTGTCCTCGGGATGGTCGCTACCTCTCCATTGAGTCTTGAAAGCTTGACGGCGCACAGGGAAGGACAACATGGTCGCAAATACCCTGCTTGAATACGTGAAAAAAAAAACGATGGAGACCCAAAACGCAGCATCTTGAATAGATCCTATCGAGACGACCTCTTCCATCAACTTTTGGATCTGGACGTCTAGTCGGAAGCCCATCTGCTCCCATTTCTGCCCAGGTACCATTTCATTCAGTTGCCCATTCCTTCCGTTTTTCTACGGATCACTCTTCCTTCCTCCGCTAAAAAGTTCAGCTGCAGAAATTCACGTACACAAGTAATCAACGGATAAACGATGCAATCTGAAGAATTATCTCCGTTTAACTCTCAAATTCATCCTTTGTCGTTAAAAGCCCTAAATAGCTTGTTGTCACAGTCACGCAGTAACACAATTTGTGAATAAACTTAAAGTGAACGTCGCGTTACATACAACTCGGCCTGCAACCGTCGTCACCAGAATTTCTGCCAGAACTCAGAAAATGTGTTGATCAAATTACCTGTGGCTATGGACCGCAATGCTCGGGGATAGGACACACGCGCTGCGCGCAACGTGTTTTCTTGGTCACGAGTCGCCCCAAAATTTGGAAACATACACTCGACAAAATAATCAATAGGGCGTCAATCGCCCCTTACGCAAGATCTAATTGGATTACCCTTATTGGATACTGTAACGTTACTTGAGTTGTCCAGGGTCCTAGCTTTTAAGCCTGTGCTTCCTCTGTACCCATGTCTCATTACACTCTTTGTCACTCGCCCACCTCATGGACAGTACCTCCGCAAGTCACTTTAACTTCATCGCCGGCGTGCTCGGTTTTGTTATAGCGGTCACCTCTGCCTCCGCCTGGTGCCGCGCCTATTTTCCTAGTGTTCAGATGAAAATTCTGGATGACTTGCTCAGGGAGACCCGGCAAATTTACGAGCAGGCCGACGCCGAGAATTTATTTCCATCCGAAAATTTTCGGAAGATATCCAAGTCAATGCTTGCTAGGTGCGTCGGGGAACCGGTATTTTTTTTCAAGTTTAATTAACCCTTATTCGCACATAAAGTATGGAACAACGCAGCCTCCCACTTCGCAAAGGCACTTACAACGCGACAACTGTCATTCATGAATTTCTTGCTCTTTTCAATGGACTTTCACTACACATCATGCAGCTGTCGTACCGTGTCAAGAAACTCAGGGCTTGCTTGCATGTCAGATTTTTTTCATTGAATCCCTTCCAGAACATAACGATTCTGTCCATAGACCATCAGCGAGATAGAGCGGAGCAAAAGAATAGATGGATCCTCCGCTCCTTCGGATAATTGGGGCGCAGCCGATACGTCTGTACTATTGCTGACGTCGATCGATGCCTCCTTCGACCCCGAGTCTGTGTATAGTCCAAGCAGTCAACAATTCGGTGGTGGCTCGGATCCTCGTCAGGGCCAGTCCGCCTCCTGCCCCACCGCACCAAGCGAACCTGATAGCGTTATGAGGGAAGTTTCGGTTGGACCGGGAGATAGTCATCATCAAGGCAAGTACAACCCTCTGATCGAACGACAACCAAAGCTAAGGCTTTTAAAGACGCCAATTTAGGCGATGTTGCCCCAGGCGTAGGGGCGCCACTCAGCGCCTCAGAAGCGATACCGCTCTTCACACCGGTCGCTGCAACAGTCCAATGGGTATACTTGAGAAAGAGCGCCGGTCGCACAAGGGTGTGAGCGAATTCATGCGGATCACGTTGAAGCCTGCTACCAAGTCCGCAACTATTAAAAAATTAATTAATTCGTGTCTAAAAAATAAAAAGCAGCACTCACGTCGTTAAATAGATGTGTTATACTGTGTAATCCCTGTTTTGCGACCGCGATCGTATCGAGGACTACCCGTTCCCCGACAGATTCATCAGGTTTGCGAAGTCTCCAACGGGCGGTTGAGGTGCTTAGCCCGGCCTTGATTTTGCGCCATTTTTCAAGCGCCATCTCGGAACTGGGCCGTTTCATTGGATCATGATTCATCATGAATCCGATAAGGTCGGCGAGAAACTCTAATCCAAGGTATTTCTAGCAATGATCAGTTTGACAAACTGATGATACCGACAGGAGTGCAAATACCTGGTAAAGGTCCTTGAAAAAAACATTCCCAACGGTAAAGACGTCAACCTTGAATGGATCGTAAGGCTGGAGTTCCTTCAGCTCTGGGACGTCGGCATCTCGGCCGCCCCAATCCAGCACAAGGTGTGATTAACAGGGAAGAAAGCGGTGGGATAGACCATAGTCGATGAAATAGTATTTTACGGGATGATCTATACGCGCCAGAGGAGTGACGTAAGTGACTCCATCCGAGTCAGATCCAAACTCTTTGACCACGAAGTGCCACCCTTGAGGATGGATGGGGCGAGCATCCATCATGATATTCATGCCTGTACAGTCTCTATTTCTCACTAATTCACCTTGCTGATCGTTAAATTGCGAAATCTCACGTACCCATGGGCAATGTTGTGAGAATGCATGAATGTCAGACCCTGTTGATATATTAATTTCCAGCAAAACGATCTAGCCGACCACCTACTTCGACAATTTGAGTTACAAAGTCCACAATCTCACCAATCACAGTAAATTCCGGATCGTCAAAGGGTCGCAATAACGGCATGACCAGATATTCGAATTCTGGCACTGTGGGATCTCGGAACACATCAAGAATGGGCACTGAATGGTTGGTTGGCTCTTGCGACAACTCGGGTGACGAGAGGTATCTCGCGATTTCTACTCCCTTAGGCGTTCGAAAAACGGTCTTGAGGCACACTACGACACCGTCCCTTATTCTTTTGGCGTCCATTACCTGAGGTAGCTAGGTAGAAATGGTAGTTGATAACGAATGCGGACACAAGGACGAACGAGATACTATACTGAATCTTCGTGCACGACGAATTCCCCTTTTGCATTGAGACGTGACGGCGTCCACCCAGGACGATAACGAGGGCGCAGTTGAAGACCCATTTGAAGGAGGAAATGATATCGATCGTGCCATATCCTCTCATATAAGAGCGGATGGGTAATAAGAATCAGGTTGACTTGGGTTGTAAATTGGGATCGGGTCGGGGGGTGGGCGTGTAGTTGAAGTCGTTTGCGTGCCACGCATATAAAACGAGGTTGAATTGGAGCTATGTTCTGTTTGCATGGAGGTAAAAAGCCAACAACAATCCAACAACAATCGGTGGCAGATGTTGGATGATGACGTAACGAACATGAGTTGACGCCTGCCTCAAGCCTTAGGCCTTAGGATTTTATGGTTGTCTGTTCGACCTTTACAGCTTTTTATTTAAATATCTCGCGGCCTCCACCTTCATGCGTTTTACTTCTTTTCTGCGTGACGCATCTTCCTCCAGCACCCGCAAGGAGAAATTATGGATGCCAATGCAGCAAACAATTTCAACTTTTTGGCCGGCGTCTTCGGCTTCATCGTTACAGTTGCCTCAACTGCTCTCTGCTGTCGTACCTAGTACCTTCCAGGAGGCCAGATGAAGATCTTAGGACGAGTTGTTAAAAGAAACGAGGGCAATCCGCGAAAAGGGTCCGGGACGCTGATGATTTATTGAGTCCGTCTGACGATTTCCGAACCATTTCCTTGACAACGCTTGCTGAGTAGGTCGATGTCCAATTTTATATCTCTTCAGATTAGACCTATGGAATTGCATTTATATAAAGGATAGTGGAAGCCAGTGCCTCTCTCCGTGAAAGGACTTATAATGCGACGACGACTGTCCAAGAATACAGGCTGGCGTTATTCAAAGTACTTTCACAAAGAATAACACACCTTTCATCTTGTGTCAAGGCTTTGCGGGCCTGCTTGATTGTGAATTTTCTCTATCAAAATCACTTTGCCCCGGGAATTAACCATCCTACACGCAGTCCACAGGTGAAAAACAACGACGCCTCAGACGAGGAGAAAGTGACAGGCCCTTCGCGCTTTTCAATGCCAGCTGCGCGGTCGAGGCATCCATTTCATTGTTGACATCGATCGATTCTTCCATCAGCTCGGAGAGCAGCTCAAGGTGCCAACAGGCTAGCGGCTTAGATACGCACCAGAATCAACCCACCTCCTGTCCTCCTGCTGTGAGCGAATCTGATCAAATAGTCGATTGCATGAGAGAGAGTTTGGCACAGCTAGGGGATAGCCATCGTCATGGTTCGTGCTGATCCCCAATGCAACAACAAATCGAGCTAATATTTTCAAAGGTATGGACCAAAATGGTGTTGCCTCAATTGATAACCTTAGTGGGTCGTCTACGCTGGTCGACAGAGACCCTCGTGGTGTGTTCCGAAAATCTTTGGACCGATTGCACGGATGGGTGTTCATCCCACTGAGTATAGGTACCCTCGATGCAGTTCCGCCAAAGAATCAAGACATTGTCAGGCTGCCGGTGTAGCATCGGCTGCCTTGCACAAATGCGTCATATTTTTCTGCAAAGTAAGCTACACGGCACGGCACACCGACGAGGCGAATCGGACGCATACTGGCACGCTTTTCATGTTTCCCCATCTTTCCTTCCGCGTGCACAATCGCGAAATAGCGTCTACTATTCACGTTTCGTCCTACTTAATTGCGGAGACCTCGACTGAGTCGAGGATTGTAGCTCATAACTTTCCACCGATCTTTCGTGTACATTTTCTGTTTCACGTACAGTCTTTGGGCCCATTGCCCGAAGTGGCGATGACTTTCTCTTTTTGAAGGAAAAATAGATTCTTGATCAAATCGCCTTGGTCATAAGGAAGGGCATTAATCACTACTCACAACCTGCCACAACGGCTGTTTTGATCCTACCGTCACAGCACTTGAAGAGTAAATTGTTTTTCAATGTACTATTGTCTCTCGATTTTCAATGCTCATATGGTTCTGTTTCTGCGGTAGGACCGCCTCTCGAGTTGATCGAATGCTTAATCAATGTTCGAGGTTTGCGGAACCAGGGTTTTATCGGTTTTACTAATACATAAGGCTGAATGCTGTGAGACAGTGCGTCCCACTACCATTTCATCTGAGGGTCGTGTCTGGCTGTGTATTTGAGGGCTCCATCCGACTCCGATAAATCATGGTCGTACTCGTGGCGCCGCGCACTAGGTGTACTGTGCACGCCCTCTGTTTCACTCGTGCGCCATAAGTAACACGGTGGAAGACACGTCCAACTGCCTACTTTTTTGCTTATAGCGTAGCATAACACAACAACGCGTCCATGGAGTGTTATGCTACGCGTCAAGGAAGTCTGCACATACAATGAGTCAATGACCGAACAAATTTATGGGTACATACATACTTTATTGTTTCCTGTGGTTCCATTGTACAAATCAGCGTCCGTTGGCTCCTCGACTGAGTTACCGTCCTGAGGTCGAGCTGCAATGCAAATCATTTGCTTAATCGCAATTCCGGACGATATCCAGGAGACGCGCTACTCTTCGCGCGGCGGGTCGAGATGGCCCACACGTTATTGGTATGAGGTACCACCCTTGCCAGGCCTTTGCGGAGTCCAAACGGCATTATATGATCTGTCTTTTTGTGTATTGTGCCGTCACCAAGAGTAGATGATGGCATCCTAGTACACAGTGAACGCGGGAAGCCTAACGGAAACTTTGGGGATCGCAATGTTGAAGACGGCAGGAATTTCTTTCCAGCTTTGATTTTTAGTGGGGTAAAAAATACGTCTATCAGCAGCCAGACTAACAAGGAAGCCATTTGACGCTTTTTTTTTTT
>KN838763.1:47881-68363 GCA_000827195.1 Laccaria amethystina LaAM-08-1
CTGAGTGCGTGGAGGGGTCATGAGCTGAGCATTTGGTATCAGACCTGGAAAGCATATGAGAACATAAAGAAGAATTAAAACTGAAACGAAAAGCACCACCACTCTGCCTTGAATCACGTTGAGTGGAAGGTGGAGTCGCGAGTTGCACAAATCCTCATTCAGACGCACGTTTCACGTTCTCGGCGGCGTTGCTGTGCAAGGGATCTCGCAGAGGAAGAACTTGATGACTGCGGTGTTGTCGGACTTCTCAGCTGTTCTCGTGTGTGTTCTGCTTGCGAATGATTGTCCACAGAGGGTTGAGGGTCCACGATGTGAGCATCAAGACCTGGAAAGTGTGTCAGGCTAAAAAAAAACTCAAAAGGCTTCGCACCAACCTTGCGTAGAGGGCGGCGTTGCCAGTTGCATCGACCGCAATGTACGTTCGCGCTCCTGACGACGCTGTTGTCCAAGAGATCTCGCATTGGGAGTGCCCTTTCGCTCACTTGTCATCCTTTGTCGGTCTTGCGTCTGTTTTTCTCGTTGTACATCAGGACTGTAGCCGACGAATGTAAAGGGTGGTGACTATGAAGAGAGATGATATCAGCTAATATAGGGTACATCGAACGAATTTGTTCCATTACCGAGGTTGCAGAACCGTTAGCTGTGGGCGCTCTGTTTTCATCATCTTGTACACAACTCAGGTGTCGCTGTCGAGGTGAGCTTTGGAGGTCCACCTCTCGAGAGATGCGGCTCGTGGAGCGAGCATTTGCCCTCGCTTGCTCTGCGGATCCAGGAAGTGGAGTTGGTGTATGTGGATTTGCAATTGGTGTACGGCGGCGAGGACTTTCTTCAATATTAGAGAGAACACAATCATGCAGCACTTGTTGAGTGTGCTGCTGATGTTGTTGAGCATAGTTGAGGCTGCCCTCAAATGGATCCATGATTAAGGGGGCAAGTAGAAACAAATGGTATGCTCACTTCAGAGTTCTCTATCGGCGTGTCGTTCTGCGTGTCGGTATTGTGATCACAAATTGAACCCTGAGTCCCTGACCTCCTAGAATAATCGAGAAATTGAAACGCGATTCTTGGTGAAACCACTGCTCAAGCACTCAAGCTCAAGTCTTGTTGCCTCGCATGCTGTGTTTCTGAAAACGGTTGTTATGATTTCGTGCAGAGAGCAAAAGAAAGCATGTGTCTAACTCCGCTAGTGCCATGGCTTATACAGATTGTATTGAGAGAATGAGCAGAAGTATAATGAAAGGGGGGAATGGGACACAGAAGAGCGAGAGATGTAGAAGAAGCGGGGATATATCGTTGCGAAGAGAGTGAGTCACGCTTATGATTACCCTATATAGTACTTTGTCTTATGGTTGCCTTATAAGGCAAAAGTGCCTTGTCGTATTATAAGATAGATAAGATAGATATAGTACTTTGTCTTATGGTTGCCTTATAAGGCAAAAGTGCCTTGTCGTATTATAAGATAGATGATTCATTCTCAGAAGCCTGGTATATGATATAGATTGAGGACGATATTCAAGACGATAAAACTTTGACACAGGAACAGATGATAGGAATGGGCATGAAACTCACGGATCTGCTATGGATATCAACATACCCGCCGCCTTTGCAAACTCCGACCTGAGAAGCCTACGAGAAGGCCTAAGAAACACCAATAAATGAAAGCTTGTGAGAGAGTGTGATTGTGGCGAGAATAGTGATGCAGTTGAGGCCGAGGATGAAGGCAGAATAATTATCTGCAGACGAAAAGGCTGTGAGACATTGTGGGTAAGTGTCTTTGGTGTCATTTCATTCAATCTGCTCACCACTTACTGACTATGTAGTACCACCTTTCGTGTGTCAGACTGGATCGTGGTATCAACGACTGGGTTTGTGACCCATGCAAGAGCGCGGAGAGAAGCAGGGGAAGGGGCGGCAAACGAAGGCATGCAGTGTAGATGTAAGACGGCAGCTGACACGATGCCCAAACGACGCCAAAAACATGTTCTATTTATAGCATTTATCTATATATGGAAGTTTATTCGCACGCCTAGTTAGTTAGTCCAGCCATAGTGGCCTTACGAAAAAAATCAACATGATATATTAAATTAAAATTGCGCTCCCCCCTTGTACCAACCTCCCGTAAGTTCTTCCCCTATAATTTATAAACAACAGTGTCGAGCAGCTTGGTCTCCGCCCTGTCATGGAAACCAATCTCCCTAGTTCACCCGATTTCATGCTACACGTATGCCGGACGTATAATATCTGCGACAATACCTTGGACGACGCGCAGCTGAAAACACGGTGTCCGCTCGATAATGGGCGATACGATTGCAAGCCCATCTCCACCTGTTTTGCTGCCAATCAGCTCGACAGGCTCCCCCTAGAACTTCTCATTGAAATCCTGCTGATGGTGGACATTCCTTCGCTAACTCGCTTTCGCGGCCTCAACCGCCGCACAATGGAGCTTGTTAACTCGGTTCACCAATACACCGCAATCATTAAGCATTGCCCCAACATCATCCGTGCCATTGTCAGCATACAGGCGGACGCGTTTGACTGTAGTACGCTATACAGAACGCTTTGTACAAGCCGATGTTCCACATGCAATCGCTTTGGCGACCATCTCTATCTCATAGACTGTCGCCGGGTCTGCTACTTCTGTTTCACCGAGCGACCGGAATACTTCCCCCTCACAAGTTACGAAGCTCGCAGGCTCTTCACCCCAAAAGCAAAGCCACAGAGCAAA
This sequence comes from Laccaria amethystina LaAM-08-1, assembly GCA_000827195.1. Taxonomy (NCBI): domain Eukaryota; kingdom Fungi; phylum Basidiomycota; class Agaricomycetes; order Agaricales; family Hydnangiaceae; genus Laccaria; species Laccaria amethystina. The sequence continues at coordinate 50,607 of KN838763.1, forward strand.
GCTACAAGCTCCCGCAAACTCCTCGAATTGGCGAAACCACCGAGCATCCTCAGCCTGCCCGGGCGGTACTGCTATGCTTTCACTGAGAGGGGCGGGATTTTACAGTCGAAGCGACTTCGACTCTACGATCGCCAGGCATTGGTGCAGAGTCTGACGGGCAAAGGTCTTCCCCAGTCGGACAAAGCCACCAGGGAACCTAAGCGATTCATGGCCATCATCTCCGCACCAGTTCTGCTCAATGGTGGCCGGCAGGTCGACCGAGGGTTCTTCTGCCTCGGCTGCAGGGACGAAGGAAAGGATAAAACCAAGCACTTCAGAATCAAATACACGACAGAGGACTTTTCAGGGCACATTGCGAGCTGTGGACGAATAGTGGAGAGGGTACCGAAGATCCCCGGCAGGTTCATGCACGTTACCAAGGACTAGATCACGTAGTCAGTTTTCCTAGCTACTCGTTATGGGGACCACACCTCTGGAGCCGATATAATCCCTTCTCAAGTCCCAGCAAATCTTTTGACTCCCAGGCCCCCAATTGAACTGTCGCAATGGCAAAGTCTGTTACCGCCGTCTCAAAGAGTCAAGCTACCTATACAGTCATAATTGCATCCAGAGAACTCTCTTGGCCGGCCACGCAGTTGTCTCGCTCTCCTATCATCTACAGTCCCGAAGCCCATTTACACCATGAACGTCTCGAAATCAGAAAATACCAACGTCCAGCCCCTCGCGTGTCTCGTCGAGCCGCAGGACGCCATCGACCCGGATGGCAGCCATTACCGCTTCCTCGTCGACGGGAAATACGTGACCACAGCACCAGGGGCGCTTGGCGGGGAAGAGGTTTGGACTTTCGGGCCCATCCTGCTCAGCGAGCTCCTCCCACCTTTTCTGCCAGGAAATTGGAACACAGGCCACGTGGCGCAAAGGATCCCGAAACAGGAGAAGTTGCCTTCATCGAGGTAGACTTTGAAAGGAGATTGCTGACCGTTGTTTGGAGGTACATGTCAGACATTCACAACGAAGAGGGATGAATAATTGTAAGTTGTACATTTCTCTCTTAACAATGAAATACTCACAACGCCTTAGTTTTGGACATCCAAGATGTCAAGTGGGGTGAGCCATGCCCAGCAAGAGAAGAGTTGTGGCCACGGGACGAAGCAGACATCGAGAGATTTTCTATTTTATGCGACAATTGTTACTTGGTAAATAAAAGTATATCATCACTCCTTTGTTTCGTCGAGATGTGCATACTGGAACCAAGTCAACCACCAAACGCTAGGAATCGGATAATTACCTAGAGGAGGTCATTGAGGATTCTAGAAACAATGCAGGATCTTACCATTGATGTTGGGTCACCATGGTCTTCACGGCACCTGCAACTTCGGTCATCCTTTCCACGCCCTCTTCTAACAATAGATCGATATCCCATCGTGCAGCAGGTGCAATGTCGTTCATGATCTCGGCATCCAGAGGGATGCGAGGGGGGGTCATCGTGTTATTGTCGCGCTGGTACGAGTACAAACAAAGGCGTGTTCCAACGGCGCTCACGCCATGGATTACAGGGAGGTCCACCACATCGACAAGATCAAAGAATCGTGTCCTCATCTGATTGTCGGCAGCAGCGCGGGACGACCGATGTATATAGTCTCCGGGCGGCTTGATTTCAAAGAAGAATACGGGGTGAACTGCCTTTTGGACAATGAAGACTGTAGTAAAATCGATAGACCAGCTCTCAGGTGGTCGCTTGGGCTGAGGGGAAATGATGTAATGTCGGTGGGTGGATATAGATAGGTCAAGAGTGTGTTGTAAGGTCCATAGAAGAGTGATTCATCGGTTGGCGCATTCACCCCTCCAGGGATAGTCTCAAATGCTTCGAAGACATACGCTGACCATGGTGAACGCTGTGATATGCTTCCCATCACCATACTGTAAATTTGACGGTCGTGTCCGGCTGTGTTTTTGAAGGCCCCATCCGACTCCACGCGGTGTGCTGGGTGTAATGTTTGTGTTTCCATAGTTTAATTCAAGTTGTTCCACTCGTAGGCGTACAGTGGGAGATACGCCAAAGATATAGAAATTCACCGTCTTCTTTTCCTTTTCTTATGTGGACGCGTTGTTGTAGAGTGTTATGCTACTTGTCTTGAAGGAATCCATTTGGCGCTACGCGTGGTGACGGCATTCACGCGAGCTGGATAAAAGTTCATGAATATGGGTACAAAAAATGTAACTCACTTTCCAAAAGAACAAGTTTCAATATGAGCACGGCTGACATGTCAGCCGTGTCCTTGCACGATGTTTGTTGTACCAACTGAATCAACCGTCAACTGAACATCCATCCACGCATCATCATCCACCTCCACATCATTCTGCACCACCGCTCCCCCTTCACCTTCGTGCGTGAACCCAAACTTCTTCTCTGGAAGCATCAGAACCGATAATTCAAGCGTGGGTAGGTCATTCATGATGCATAGTATTGTCCATAATCCGGAGGTATTTCAGGTTAGGTATCTCCACGCAGGCAGCGATAAACGCTACCTCCAGACGGCATTTCTCCTGCCATCGTTAAATGCTGAGACTAAACAAGGGTCCGAAGCTAGATAGCGCGATCAATGTCGCTAGTTCGTCTTCCTCTGTTGGGTCTTCTAAAAAGTATTGCAGTCGCTTGGGTTTTTTTCAAGGCTTTGAAGCCGTGCGGGCTAACTCTCTTACGATGGCTGCGCTAGTATCTAGCGCGATCAGGTTCGGTAACGTCTGCTCGTGGTGCAACTGAAACTTTTCAAGAATCTGCGTTGTAACAGAGGACCGCAGAGAGAGCATGGTAAGACTCGGCTGGCTCTCCAAAAAACTCAATACGCTGATCGGGCTGAAATATGTGTTGGTGAATTTGTCCAGAGTGAAATCATGCCCCAGGATGATCCACACCTGCACCGCGTCGCCAGAGAAGGGGGGTTCACCGTTCCCCATCCAACATGCTTAGATTGCGAAAATTAACGCAGAGGTGGAGGGCGTGCTTGAAGCGGGAAAGGTCGTCTGCTTGAAGGCTCGTTTGGACAGCATGGTGAGGGAAAGAGTGGTAACGCGGGACGCGAGGTGGGGCCTACGGGAGATAGCCTGGGAGAGATGCAAATTAAAGAGCAAATCTCGGGTGGGAGAATCAAGGCAGGCATTTGGAGAAAGAGGTGAAGATGAAGGTTTTACTGGCCAACGAAAAAGGACAAAAAAGACATCGCAGCTCATGCTGAAGCGAAATTCATATGTAGAAACAAAGAATAAGGGAGGCTCGGCTTGTCTTTTGGCCCGTTAGGACAGCCGGGGCGAGTCATGGAGGGGGAAACCAAAGTTGTTGATGAGGTGTCTTGGATGTGTGAATATGAGCCTGGCAAAGAATGAAAATCGTTGAATAGGATACCCAGGGTGTGTAGAAGGAGCGTGGAAGGGGGGAAATGATCATCTATATATCGATAAACGCTGGCCGGTAACATGACGTGAAATTAGCGCCGGAATTTGCCGGGAAGTTACAACCTAGGTTGTAAACTTGTGATCAACTCAGGTTGTAAACTTGTGATCAACTCAGGTTGTAAACTTGTGAACAAGTTGTTCACAAGCTTAGTTAACAATGATGTTCAGCTGTGCCTCGACCAAAACACATCTGATGACTCAAACCAAACTCAAACACCTTCCGTTCTCCGCATTCTTTTGGAATTTGTTTCACTAGGATGACCCAAGCCACTCCGGCGTCCGAGTCTGTTGGTAGTGCGCCTATCACAGAATCCCTATCTTCTGTGTGTCCACGGTGATGGTGGAAAAGAGTGGCACATCAGCGCTCGACCTCTCGTGTGAGAAAGCAGGAGGCTGGTAGGTATATAAAGATCAGAAAGATTGTGACCATCTTCACCAGGAGCACCACACCAGCTTCAGCCAGCGAAACAGAACCTCCACTTATCTGCCTCGCACTACGGCTCTGTCAAGCAACGTTTTAAACTAAGTGAGTAAAGCTTTGTCGCCGTTTGACGTGGACGCATTCCTTACCAGGTAAATCTAGACCCACTATGTGCACTCGAAAGATTTGGAAATACATCTGCGGTTGCACAAAGAAAGAGGAGGACGTTCAGTGCGCTAAACAGGAATGCACGGGAACAAAGAATGAGGAACTGAAGGCGTCGGATACATGCATTTCCCATAAGGGAGAGCCACCTCAAATAACACGCGCCAAGCGATTTTATGGCAAAGAGGAATATGATAGTCTCTAGACAACTTCGATATGATGTGATGTCGTACCTTAGTTCACGATCATCATATGGAATATGATATTGACAACACCCCAGGTTTCTAAATGTCTTATTACAAAGCCACTAGCATGTGGGCTTATTTACTACACTCTCAGCCGAAGCACGGGGTCAGTGTGAGACGATGAATCGTCTCATGCTGCTGTCTCTGTCTCTCTCCCTTCTCTTGTCTCCTTCCCCCCGTTGACCCCATTGAAGAGTCTTCGCAGAGGTAAGATAAACTCCGATCAGAGGACTTTAAAGTTTCTATGTTAGTCGCCTTCTCAGAAAGTCTCTGACAAGTCTCTGATTTGGAAAGTACGCTGGAGCCGACTTCTCAATTCCCTTTTGACTCCGAGGCCCCCAACAGCTCTTAAATTGTCGTATCAGCAAAGTCTGTTAGCGCCGTCTCAAGGAGTCAAGCTACGTATACAGCCATAATTTGTCTTGGCCGACCACGCAGTCGTCTCGCTCTCTTGTCATCTACAGTCCTGAAGCCCCTTTATACCATGAACGTCTCGAAATCAAAAAATACCAACGTCCAGCTTCTTGCGTGTCTCGTCGAACCGCGGGACGCCATCGACCCGGATGACAGCCATTACCGCTTCCTCGTCGACGGGAAATTCAAATACGTGACCACAGCGCCAGGAGCGCTCGGCGGGGAAGAGGTTGATTGGAGCTTCGGGCCCATCCTGCTCAGCGAGCTCCTCCCACCTTTTCCACCCGGAAATTGGAACAAAGGCCACGTGGCCAAGAATCCCGAAACAGGAGAAGTTGCCTTCGTCAAGGTAGAGACAGAGCCCCTTGCAGGGGTGGAAAATCTCTGGCATCCAGTGAAGCTGAACGAGCTGGATTTCGCACAAGGAAACCACGTGAGGCAACGCGTTCGCACTTCAACACACCCCGAACTTAACGACGGCAAGCCCGTTCTAATCAAAACTGCCGTTTGGCCTTGGGAACTGGCCTTCATGGAGGTTGAGACGACTGCTTATGGATCCATCCGTGGCAGGGGTATCGGCCCCAAGTTTCTTGGCCATGTTACTGAGGGGAAAGACGGGCGCGTGGTTGGATTCGTTGCTGAGTGGGTACAAGATGCGAGGGCCGCGGGGCCGGGAGATTTCGAGGGCTGCAGGAAGGCCTTGGGACGATTGCATGAGCTCGGGATCAAGCTTGGCGATATCAATAAACACAACTTTCTTGTGCGGGAAGGGCACGACGTGGTTTTAATAGACTTTGAGTTCGCGAAGAAGTGTTCACCCCAGGAACTCGAAGACGAGATGAACGCTCTCAAGGGAAGCCTGGAGGACCCAAGTTTCCGGGGCGGAGTAGAAGTAGTTTGTGAGTGATAGATATTGGTGGAATGAATTGGCGTTGAGCTACGAACCTTACGCTAATTGGAATGGCAATCCTCAGGTTCTTAGATGGCTATACTCTCTTTTACTGGATAGGGAGACAAATACCTGACAAATACCTAGTGTGCTTGAATGTTTTTGTCGCTACTTCCTAGCTTGGGCCCTTTGGTTACGGGTTGTCGCCAAGTTAGAGAGAGTTAGTGTATGTGGCTACGCATGGTTCAGTAGCGGCTACGCTGTTGTCTTTTAGATTTGCCAAAGGGACCTGCCTACGCGCATGACATTTTAATATCTGATCCTGGCCGTTGCTCGCCCTCTCACTGCTTCAAAAACTTGGCAGCTGCCACCAGTGCTCCACGAAGTCGATGAAGACACATGCTTTAACTGGTGTGGCAGGTTTACATTTTTCACAAATTTGTTCGAATTGTTGGTAAGTTGCCACGAGTCGAAGCAAGAAATGGTTTCGCTCTCGGACTTGGCACTGTGCTCTGGTAGATCGCAGAGGAGGTTGGGTTGTTTTTGAGAGATGATCCACTTTGGCCCCCGATCTAGTACGGAGTGAGGGAGAAGGGTCTACTCCCCAGTGGTATCGAGACCTGGCTGATAGTTGCATCGAGAGGGGGCAGGCAAACGACCATCCGCGGGACATATCTCAAACCTAAACTGCACGAGAATACATCGTCTTCTGCACTTCTTGTGTCAATTGGAAAGCGGAGGACAGGAAATAAAGAGGAACGGGGGGAAGGCACGAAGAACTTCAAAAGCAAGATATATTTACAAGTTTTATATACTTCTTATGCGTGGCTTCCATCCAAAACTGTAGAACCTTCCTATGGGATCTATCAGGAGCCGTCGTCAGTCATGAAATAGAACGTCGAAGACAACATATACAACATACAGGCAGTAAAATGTCGGCGTACACCGACGCCCAGTCAGGTCCGAGGCGGATAGAGGTGTTCTGCACATTGTAACGAACCGCACCATCTATTTTGATCTTAATACCCCTGAAAAATAATCAGTAAAGAAGAAACAAAATGACCGAAAAGATACCAACTTGACAAGCCAATTATCCCTGATACCAAAGTTCAACAGTGCAGCGGCACCTTGAGTGAAGGATACCGAAGTGTCGATGCAAAGGACAAAACCATTGACCTCGTTCTTGTCGAGTAAATAGGCTTGGTCAAGAGAGAAAGTATCGGTCTTGTCGTCTTCAAAGGTGAGCAAAGACGTAACGATGCCAACCGTCCCATCTTTTGGAGACGAGTCGAAGACAATCTTTTCCAATGGCCACGTCTTGGAAGTGCCGGGAAGTGGCAAAGAGATATTGTGGCCCTGCAGTTGGCTGACCTTGCCAAAGACAATAGAAACCGCTCTGTCCGTCCCTGCGAGGTGTTTGTTACTTGGAAATCACACAGCTTAGCCACCGTTATCAACTCACCAGCCTTGTCAAACCAGCCAAACGAATCAGTGCCGGTAGTAATCTCGACCTCTATGCTCTTCGTGGCTGCGAAAGCTAAAAGTGGTCATAAGTCAACGTCTCTGAGATTCGTGTCGGAAAGACGTACCGTTATGTTGGGATGACAGCAAGCTGCTGTACGTCAAAGGCTTTGGGGAATGAAGTCAGAAGATACATGTGTAAAGTAACAAAATCAGTGTCCCTCACGTTATGGGGATAAAAAGGGTCCAGTGGGTCTGGCACATAGTTGGGGTCGTACAAAGTATACGACGTGCCCAGCCTCCTCCACAAATAAATCGGCACAGATATGTAAGGGATCATATCCTTCTCGTTGATCACAGCAACACTGGTCAGGCTGCTTGCCAGACCATTGGTGAAGAAGTCGTAGAATGCATCATTAGCAGAGTAAGGTGCGCCAAAGTTGATCATCTTGAGCACATTCCGATTGGTGAACGAGTACTTCGCCTTGAGAAGAATGGCAAGGTCAGCAGCACAGTAGGCCGCCAATGCTCCACCAAGTGAATGTCCAGTAACATAGATTTTGCTGATCTGCGCAATCCCAGCTTCATCCACTACGCCCTGTTCGTTTTACCTCAGCCGTCAAGTGACAGAACAAATAAGAGGATCCAATGACCTTCACAGCTGCCCACACGGTGCTTCGGACCGCTGCATAAGCAGAGCCAAAACCAACAGGTACTTGTCCACTTGCAGGACCATTACCCAACATAACCAAGCTCGATAACTCTGTTTGCTGGAGGTCCGTTATCCAATCCGCGAGTACAGTTTTTTCCGTTCCACGGAAAGACACAACAAGAATCTTGGAGCCGCTATTCCAAGCAACGAACGCCTGTGTATTTGTAGCTGTGTCGTCGATGATGGCCTTGGTGACAAATAAGAGGTTTGTCAAGTAGCTTCTCACCAAAGCTTCGGCGTCGTACACCGCATTCGCCATGCCTACGCAGGAAATGAACTCATCAATGGTGGCGCCATACGAGGCAGCTGCATCTTGTGCTTTCACTTCAGAAGAATTGGCGAGAAGCTTGAAACGACCTGTCGTGGAAGTGGAGGTAGTTGCTGGTGCCGGGCGATACCTAACGACGAATTTACAGATGATTTACAGAGACAAAAGCCTGAGAGAACCGGACTAACCTGTAAATCCCTTCTACATAAGATGCACCAATGACAAGGTTGGCTGAAGCTACAGCGAGACTCTTGACGTGGCCAGGCAGTAATTGCCAAGTATTGGCTGTAGTGCCATTGTAGCGAACCACCACCTGTTGAGTGGTGACCGCAAACACTGATCCATCCACTCCGACTTGAATTGACGATAAATTAGAAGCTCCGCCATTAACCCAGGTCCTGTATCATCCAAAATCTTAAATTTGCACTTCTTATTACAACAAACACGTACGGGGGATTCATTGACGAATCACGTCGCCAGGCCTTGCCAGTAGTATCAATCGCCCAGACGGACGTACGAGTGCCCGTCTCAACTGCAACCAGATTGGCTGGTGAAGTCGATGTAACGTCAGCCCATGCTGGGGAAGCAGTTGAGCCATCGAGAGTGTAGACCTTGCGACTGGTCGAGATAGCCCAAACGTTGTTATCTACACCACAAGATATATACGCAGCACCACCCGTTATGCTTGGCAGTTGAGTCCAGACGGCATTGGAATTATAATCCGCCAGTTTGTAGACCGAACCGTCACTGAGCATGGCATAGAGCATGCTAGGAAGCCCAATGGAAACATTCACAACTTTGGCGTTTGCAGTATTGAAAACAGCGGGCAATTCTTTCCAGATTTGGTTTCCGCTTGAGTAAAACAGACGTCTATCGGCGGTCAGACCTACAAGGAAGCCATTTGGAGCGACAGTGAGGTCGATGAAGGCTGCGTTGTGGAGATCAGGGCCACGGAACCATTGCCATTCGCGCGAGCTGGAGGACGGTGCATGAATATGGAATGCACCACAAGGGAAGGCAACTCACTTTCCGAGAGACCAATCTGTAGCTCGAGTTCCGACACGCGCACTGTTAATAACTTGTGCGGTGGGGCTGAAGTAAAGCGGTCCGTCGACCTGGAGGTTGAGAATCGAGTTTGAGGCCAAGCCGTTCACCTGCCAACGGGAGCCGCCAAATTGATTGAATGCTGATTGGGTGCGGACAAGCTGGACATTGTAAACTGTTATGAAAGCATCAAGATCTCAACTCAGAATGTTAACACAACAGAGGACATACCATCCTTGTTAATCGGATACCAGTTGTTATTTTGAGGATTGACACTAAGTGTCTGACCATCCAGGTCGTTAACGAGCAAACCTCGAGAATGATACCAGAGCCGAGAGGGAGAGAGGTTGTTGAAGTCGGGCGAAGTCGCAGTGCTGACTCTGTCCAGAATAAGGCCATCTGTGGTAACAAAAAGTAAGGATGCACTCAATCAAAAACTAGAAAAGATCATACCCTTCGAGAAAATAGGCTGCGCGAATCCAGGAGGGATCAAACACCAATCACGCATTTCCGGTCCGTCGTAAAATGTTGGTTGCCAAAGTGGAACATCTGCCGACAAAAGAAGGCTTGCTCCAACCTAACCATATGTATGAGCCGAGTCAGCTGACGGTGTTGGCAAACCAATACGAAGTCAACTTACGATATAGCCATACCCCCAGGCATCCTTCGAGCCAGTCGGTGGTGGTGGAGTTGTGATTTGAGGACGATCGGCTCTCAAAACTTTGGTGGGGTACTTTGAACTCTGAATGCGTCCAGTGCTACTGATTCGAGTCCACACCTGTTCTGCTGGAATTGTCGCAGCCCCAGCCCTGACAGTGAAGGTCAGCGCAAGAATATCCGAATAAAGGACGCGCTAACTGGTAGGCAACAAGAGTTATGGTCGCTCCATCCGTTGAAAGACATTTGTTCGTTGATGGATTGACAATTTGCCCGCCCTCTGTCCAGACCCAAAGCTGAGTTGCGACGTTGACGTCCGAGCGAGGTTTCTTGAGTTGGAGCGAGGGTAACTTGCCAGCGCTATTAGGAGTGACGTCGATAACAAGTCCTGAGATGAACGTGTATATCCACACAGGCGAGCGGCCAGCAACTGTACCACACGGAACGTTAGTTGTTCATTTTAGTTGGGGAAAAGGGCGCACTCGTCTTCTTCGGCAAAATGGGAAGCTGCCAGCTTCCATTCCTCCCACTGACTGAATAGACTATTCCATGTGTAGGATCCCTTGCGATAACGAAATTAAACGTCGGTCCTCCTAAGTGACTGTTAGATCGACTGCCGCGAAAGAAACTGACCGGCTGACCTTCGTACCCTAGCTCAAAGTTATGAAAACCATCGTATACTACAACAGCCCAAGTCGTGGAGGTACGCCTGACGCGGTCGCCAGCTTCCTGAATAACGATGCTATGATAACCATCGACTTGAATAAAACGATCCACAGAGCCAGTATTGCCGTTCGGTGTCAAGGAGACAGATAGATTGGTGGTGTTCTGAAATGAGATGCCCCAGACCATCTTGTCGTAAGGTGCTTCGAATTGTTCTTGGAAGGGGCTTACAGGTCTTTTATATGTTCATAATTCAATCCCGAAAGAGTTGCGAACGGATGAGCGGGGCGTTGTTTCTCCGACGACAACGACGCAGGGACCAGGAACGGAAGGAAGTTGGTCTCCCTGATAAATGCTACTTATGGAATGCCACCCTTGAGCAGAGTCGCGAATGAGAGCTGGCACTTTAAACATCACGACCACCTGAACGCTAATGAGCCTTGAAACATCAGAAATGATGATAATTTACCACTTTTCACGGGTACGTACCCAAGAAGCAACCAAGAAGTAGTCCTAATTTGATCCCAAGCAGCATCTCGAACGCCATGCGGCCTCATGCGGCGTGCAAGCTACGCATCGATAGCGCAGGGGCAGGTACAGTGACTTCCTGAAACAGAAACAGGCTTTTCAATTCTTGCGGAGAAATCTTCCTGCAGGCAAGAGTATTGTTCGGCGCCATCACAAACCGACAACTTATGAAAAGCCGACCAACGTTCGGAATCTGCTTAACTTGTCAAAGTTGATCGTCGACTTATAGAACACATGGCGGAGAGGGGCAAGTGATACAGCTTGAGGAGTATTTCTCTTTGGAGGAGATAAGAGGGAGAGAAAGCAACCTCAGTGCGCCTTCAATTGGCCTTAACCTTAATCTAGGGTCTGCGTTGATCTCTGCTTTAGATTTTTCGTTTATCTGGCAGTATGGACGACCGTCCACACAAGGCCCACCGCCCAGCCCAGTCAGGCGCAAAGGCTGAGAAGAAAAACAAAGGGAAGGGAAAAGAAAAGCAGCATGGGTTCAACGAAAAGGTGTTTGCAGCTACTTTTTTTCTTTTTCTTTTTCAATTTCGTCAATTCACCATGTCTCGCAGGCTTTTGCACCGAAATCAGGTCGTCGAGCAGACCGTCAAGGCAGACGAAACGTTGAGCGAGACCAAACGCGCTTGCATGTCCCCCTCGTAAACCGAACGCCTGACGACGAGCCTCCACCAGTAATCATAGCCATAGTTGGCCCCCCAGGAGTCGGCAAAACGACCTTACTCAAGAGCCTTGTCCGGCGGTACACCAAACAAATATTAAACGACGTAAAAGGTCCCGTCACTGTCGTCAGTGGCAAGAAACGCCGTCTCACTTTCATTGAATGCAACAACGACTTGAACAGTATGATCGACATTGGGAAAATCGCTGACCTCGTCCTCCTCATGATCGACGGTTCCTTCGGTTTTGAAATGGTACATATCCCCCACTTTTCCAAATGCCTCAGCTCACCTCTACCTAGGAAACCTTTGAATTCCTTAACATCCTCCAATCTCACGGCTTTCCAAAAGTAATCGGCATCCTCTCGCACCTGGACCTAATCAAAAAGGCCGCCACTCTCCGTTCCACCAAAAAAGCCCTCAAAAAGCGGTTTTGGACCGAAATCTACCAAGGCGCAAAGCTGTTCTACCTGTCTGGAGTCCTTAACGGACGATACCCCGACACTGAAATTATGAACCTCTCCCGCTTTATCAGCGTCATGAAATTCCGCCCCTTAGTCTTCCGCAACTCCCATCCATACCTCCTTGCAGACCGTCTGGAGGACCTGACGCCCCGAGAACTCGTTCGGACTTCCAAGGGCAAATGTGACCGAACAGTCACCGTTTACGGATACGTGAGGGGCACAAACCTCCGTCAAGGCCACAAGGTTTACATACCGGGTGTCGGAGACCTCGATATGCAGAGCATAGCAGTGCTAGGCGATCCTTGCCCTTTACCAAATGAAAATTCGGAAAAGAAACGCAAGTTGAGCGAGAAAAAGAAACTGCTCATCCATGCTCCCATGAGCGATGTCGGTGGGGTGATGTACGACAAGGATGCCGTGTGGGTGAATGTTCCTGGTAGTTTCACGCGTGGAAATAAAGATGGTATGTTCCTTAACTTTCTCACTGATTAATTGTTAATCCCCGCTCCAGTTCCACAAGGTGAAGGCGAGCAAATGGTGATGGATCTGCAGGACGTCAACAACACCCTCGAAGATGCAGTCGCCAAGTCCCAAATCCGGCTGTTCGGCACTTCTTCAAAAACTCTCACTGTCGAAGATGACAAGGGTAGCATTAGTGGGGAGAAGTCTGATGATGAGGAGTATAATGACGAGGAGGATGAAGAGGATGAGGAGGATGGAGAGGATGAAGAGGATGAAGAGGATGAAGAGGATGAAGAGGAGGAGGTGGATGAGGATAATGATGACGATGATGGAGATATTCCAAGGGACGCCAGAAATACCGGCCGAACGACACACCGCAAAATCATGCGCACAGTTCCTTCTTCCAGCAAAAAGGAACGCGAAGATGTCGAATACGCAGACAGTGACTCCGATTTTGGCGAAGACGACGTCGACGAGGAGGATAGGCGGGTCCGATTCAGTGGCGAAGATCAAGATCAAGATATTCCCAGTGACGAAGAAGCAGAGGCAATCTCAGAGGGAGAAGAAGGGGAGTCAATACCAAAATGGAAGCTAAACCTATCCGAACGAGCTCAAAAATCCACCTCCCTTTCCCGGAAAGCCCGGGTGAAAGATTGGACAAAGCTCATATACTCGACCAACCTTACTCCCGAGGAGATCGTTGGCGACAAAAAAGAGGATGACCTCAAAGAAGGTGATAATATGGAGATGGACGAAGATGACTTCTTCCAGATCAAGAAGACGTCGTCTGATAATGCCGAAGAGCTGGATATGAGCAATGACCCCGTTGATCCTGAGGAGCTGAAGAAATGGGAGGATGAAGATATGTTAGAATCAATACGACATCTCTTTATTACAGGCGGGGATGTCGATGCAGAGCAAGGTGATGGTGGACTTAACGAACAAGGCGTGGATGCAGACGTGGACGAAAACGAAAGCAACGAAGACGGCAACGTCCCAAAACCCTCTTCATCCGACCCCGAGTCCGCACGAGCAGCAGCCCTAGCCGCCAGGAAGGAAGCTCTCAAGCGCAAGTTCGATGAACAATACGATGATCCCGAGTCCTCCAAACTCGACTTTTACACGGAGAAAAAAGACGAGATGGCCCGCCAACTTGCCTTGAACCGTGCGGAATTCGAAGGGGTTGACGCTGAATCGCGTGCCATAGTCGAGGGTTACCGTCCAGGATCCTATGTCCGCATAGAGCTCGCCAACGTCCCTGCGGAGCTTATCGAGAACTTTGATCCTACATACCCTATCATCGTCGGTGGGCTTCTCTCAACTGAAGAAAGGTTTGGATACATCCAAGTCCGTATAAAACGACACAGGTGGTACACTAAGACGCTGAAAACCAATGACCCCCTCATCTTCTCCCTTGGCTGGCGTCGGTTCCAAACTATCCCGATATACTCACTTGACGACCACTCTATACGGATGCGCATGCTCAAATACACCCCAGAGCACATGCACTGCTACGCTACTTTCTATGGGCCTGTGTCACTCCCCAACACCGGTTTCTGCGCTTTTAACTCGCTCTCAGGGGATACCCCCGGTTTTAGGGTCACTGCTACGGGGGTGGTGCTTGACATTGACCGCTCAGTGAAGATCGTGAAGAAACTCAAGTTGACTGGGGTGCCGTATAAGATCTTCAAGAATACGGCGTTCGTTCGGGATATGTTCTCCTCTGCTTTGGAAGTGGCGAAGTTTGAAGGGGCCAATATTCGTACTGTTTCGGGTATCAGAGGCCAAGTGAAGAAAGCTCTCCCGAAACCTGATGGCGCGTTCCGAGCAACCTTTGAAGATAAAGTCCTCATGAGCGGTACGGGGTTCCTTTTATATATGTTCTTCAATTTCTAAAGTCGATGATTCTAGACATCATATTCCTCCGAGCATGGTACTCGATCCAACCCAGGAAATTCTACAATCCCGTCACTTCCCTTCTCCTCTCCAACAAAGCTGACTGGACAGGCATGCGATTAACCGGTCAAATCCGTCGAGACGAAGGCATTAAAACACCCTTGGACGTCAACTCAACATACAAGCGCATCGAACGCGCTCCCCGTCGCTTCAACCCTCTCATCGTGCCCAAAAAACTCCAAGCTTCCCTCCCCTACGCATCCAAACCCAAACTAATGAAACCACAACAAAACCAGACCTATCTCCAAAAACGCGCTGTTGTGATGGAGCCGGAGGAGAAAAAGGCCGTGGCACTTCTACAGCAGATACGGGCGCTGAGGAAGGATCAGATGGTGAGGAGGAAAGAGAAGAAGGTTGAGAAGAAGGCAGAGAGGCAGAAGAAGCTGGCGAAGGAGGAGGAGAGGAAAGGGGAAAAGGAGAAGGAGAGAAGGAAAGACGCTATGAGGGCTGCGGGGCAAAAGAGTAAACGCGAAGCTGATATGGAAGATGGTCGGGGAAGGAGTAAACGGCGGAAGACTTGAAAGTAGGGACATATTTTGCTGGGGCGTACTTGGAATATAACATGTACAAATAACGCGTCCCCCAACTAAGTCTTGAGTACGACTTGAGTAACTTTGTGTACTTTCCGCTTTATCTTCGGAGACAGCCGGACTGAACCTTAGTTACGGTGAGGTAATACGATCACGCACAGATCTTTGTACGCAAAAATCCTACTTCGGTAGGTCTTCAGTCGGCCTTGATGGGCAATACCGCTGCTGCTAGCTGCGCCCACTGGGGTCCTTGTTGGGCGGTGCACCGGGGGCAGGGCTGCGTCCCCTCGCCTAAGGCTGATCCCCCTTACTACGCCTATCTCCTAGGGTCAAGCACATGCAGCGCACCGGCAGACAGGTGCCGTGCAGACTCCTTAGGATACATCCAAAAATAGGTAGTACATTAAGATCACATTGTAGTCTACAATGGACGGGTTAGGGCAGCGGTAACGCCCTCTGTTGAGCCCCTTCGCACGGGCGGAACCCAAAGTCCAAGCCCATGGCAGGGTACTGGTGTTTGTAGTTGCTACAGAAAAAATAAAATAAAATAAAATAAAAAGAGGAAAAAAGCGAAAAAAAAGAGAATATTTCTTATCTTATCTTATCTTACATACATGAGCTGTAAACTACTGACCCATCCTTCTTACACCTGGGTGATCAATCTTTTTCTGACAGGGCCTTGCTATCCCTCCCATCATAATCTACTCTATTGCAGTCATCACATGGGTTTTTGTAGTATTTCTTTGCCTACTGCCCTCACATTCTGGCCAAAAGAATTTCCAGCATTGTTTTCCTGCCCTGATTCTCTTATCAGTCACCCTTTTTTGAATTCTGTCAATGCCAATTGGTTGCAAAAAATTCAAAACCTGACTATTTTTCCTTCTTTAAGCCTCAAAATATTTTAATAATCAACTTTTATAACAGTTGAGAGCAGCATGAAATTTATTTTAGAAAAAAAGGCATAACTATAAGAAAGAAAAGACTAACATTGTGATGGTGGTCTATTTACAACAGAACTCAATTGAAAAAAAAAAGTGAGTGCAAATATATATAACTTTTGGAAGCCCTCGAATCATTATTATGTTTCTGTAATGGCAGGCTGCAAAATTAGCATCATAAAGAGTAGAAAATGAAATAGCAAAGTAATATTTGTAGCTGCAATCAGATGTCCATTATTCTTTAGCTGCTATATCCATGGCTACATAATATAGACTCAAATGTTGTGCCTGGCTAGTCACATGGAATTTTTTTACCACAAGCAAAGTCAGGTAAGTAAGTTTGGAAAATAAAATGTACCTTAAATACATCATACATTCTTGCACATAAAAGAAAAATTAACAATCAATTTATGCAGTGGAGAAGGAGGATGTTGAATGTCAACATCCACATGAAAGGAGAGAAAGATGCTAATTTTCACAAATGACTTTCTAGAATAGCTGATTGTACTTGAGCAGGTACCCATGATTCAACACAAAGTAACTAGAGATAACCAACATCTTGCATGAATATTTTCAGAAGAGGGAGAGCTGAATGGATTAGTCATAAAGAAATGGGAGAGGAAAAAATACCACAAGGAGTCAATACATCAGGGAAAACAACAGCAACAAGAGAAATTACATTACACTAAATAGCTGTATGCTCTATCATTTTGGTCAATTTAGAAGTAACACATCATGGCCCCTCCCAAATTGCTAAAATGTAAAAGAGGTAACAGTCATTTTCGCCAAAGAGCCAAATTCATTTAAAATTTAGTAAAAAAAGGCTTTAAAAATCATGAAAAACTGTAAATAATTTCTCCTGGTATTTAACTATTGTGTAGTGCTCTTTGAGTCAAAATTTTAATACATTGAAATGTAGACCCACCCAGGCTTGTGAAATGGATAAGTTACATGGCCATTCTCCCTATCTGCTGAAAAAAATCTACGGAAGAGACATTTATCCCATGTGCTGAATTCAAAAATTGGGCAGGTATGTAACACATAATATGGCCTGCAAAATTGATTGAAATGGTACAGTAGAACTAAGGGCAGTGGTCCAGCATGGACCGAGTTTTTGATTTTTGATTCTTTTTAAAATTGGTTCCAGACATGGCACCATGGCCAAAATTCGGCAATAGTTCACATTTATGCAATAATCTCAATGTATTTTCGATTTTAAGTGATGCAAAAATGTGGTGGAAGGCTGCAGAGAGGGCAGAAGTATTACAGGCGTGAGGAGCAAGGGAGATTACACAGCCACTTGCTATCACATAAGCATAGCTATCACATCTAATATATAAAGAGAGCACGATGACTAAGGTTTACGTAATAGATCATGTAAGCAACCATCCTTTCTTTATACTGAGCCGCGTGAGCGGCGTTTGCCGGGAACGTTACATACATCATCAACAAACAACATTTTCATTCTCAACTACCACCACCATCCTCAGCAACCACCTGCCAACAACGATGGCCACCTCGCGCAAACGTCGTTCGACCGGTGCCCACCACCGTCGTGCATCCCGACAACAACCACAACGTGGCAACGCCACATCACCAACCCAACGGACGAAGGACGACAGCTGAGGGCGACGACCTGGCATGTTCGTTGACGTGCCACGTTGTCCAGACAGTGATGACACAAGTCGTCGTCACTGTCCACATTAGTCCAGGTGCGCAACGTGATCCCTCCCCCTCTCCCTCCCCATCTCCTTTTTTCAGCCAAGCAGCAGGGCCACGCCGCCGTCCGCAACATGGCAACCTAACCACAAACAAACGACGA
>KN838764.1:10997-43235 GCA_000827195.1 Laccaria amethystina LaAM-08-1
TATATACCTAATTACAATGTATCTACTATATTCTAGATTTATCTACATACTGGGATTACTAAGTTAATAGTTCGATATTACTAATTAATTAAGTGTGAGAATATTCTAGTAAATGCCATCTTGTAATATTCCAACAGTAAGTCACCACCTACGCGCTTGACTTGTTTTATTTGCCAGTATGGGTGAACGGGGAGGAGGCGATAAGCTTCGGCGATGTCGGATTTGAATAAAATACTGGGTGGATTAGGTGTTTGTTCATGCATAGATAATAGGAATTCGCCTAGATGTTGCAAGTTGTCAAGGGGGTAGCCAATGATCTCCTCACGGGGGATCATGCTATTGAGTGAGAATTCTCCTGCGCTTTGGTCGGTTACCATTCACAAGTCGGAGGAGTTTCATACTTTCGGTACAGCAAAGATGGGCATACAGTACATCCCTGGAAGTAGGTCAGTTCCGAATGGTTGGGAGAAGCGCCCTTTGAAGACTTCATGGTCCCGTTGGTCTCGTAAAAATTGTGCTTCCCGTTCGTTAGTTGGTTCGGGGAGTGAGAGATCAAGTGTATTGGGGTATTCCCCAAAGTGAGTATTGGCCCAAGGCCAGAAACCCTCTCTGAGGCCTCAGCATACGGATTTGACAAAGGCTTGGTTTGGATGGGATTCAAGTAGATTCTCGAAACAGTCAACAAAAATCGGGGTGACAATATCAAAGAGCTGGGGGTTCTCTCTTATGGTTTTGGTGACTATTGGGTTGGCTAGTTCGGATGCAGGAATAAGTGGTAATGGTGAGGCGGTTTCGGTCCAGTCAGCGGAAGAGGGTAAGAAATGGGAGCCACCTTCCCAAATGTTGTATCTGAGGTATTTGGGGTGTTGCTCATGTGCTAGTTCCCTCTTTGCCATCACATTGTTCCTTTCCATGACTGAGGTGTTTACACTTTTTGCAAGCGTGTTTGAAGCAGCAATCATCAGCTGAGTTTCTGCATCTGTTGATAGAGTTGAACTGATTGCATATTTCAGTCTTGCTGGTTTTAGTGCTGGTTCGTTTTGTAGAGGTTCTGGGGTAATCGGATTCAATCCCATCAGGCATGACGATGGCAGAGTAGAGTCGGGAGAAACGATGGGTGTCAGTGAGTAGGGTGTTCTGCCCACCACCGACCTCATTGCGGATTGCAACATCATAGAGGATGATTCTTCAGTGAGAAGAGGGGATTTTTGCAGAGAAGTGACCTTCGATATACTCCCCATATTCTCTGAGTTCGTTTTCCTGGTGGGGGAAAGCGAATTTGGTTGCTTTGATGGTGGCATTCCAGGCGCTGGTCTATTCGCCACTCATCGGACGGTTCGTGTGCCTGTTCTCCCCTAACGTCGCTGACAGGGTTAACTGGTTGACTCCCATGCAATCCAAGAGTGCTGGCTGATCCATTGCTGGGGATGGTAGTTGCAAAGAATCTTGCATGATCTGTACCTTCACTCATAAGAAAAAGTTGAGGGACAATGAATATGTAGTATTGTTGATTGATGAATGAAATATATCAACTAGGTAAATGGAGTGAGATGTCGAAACGAGAGCCTTCTGTTAAGAGAATAAAGATCATACCTGGTTGAGGAGTGAGATGTCAAGACGAGAGCCTTATGGAAAGGGGTGTCTCATTATCTCAGTCCTCAACCGAAACAGGTGATCCTAAATATAACGTAGTCTGTGTAGACTGGTATCCAAGTGTGGATTTCCGTGAGGGATGTCAGGTAGAGCAGCGGCTCTTAGTCGTGTGTCAGCAGACATGGTGACTGTTGGTGTGTGCGTGCAGTTGTGCCTTGGTCAGCTTATGTTGGACTTGAGTAAACACTTTGTTTAAACTCGATAAATCCGAACAGGTTTTAACATTGAATATTTATTTAAATTGTGTACTACTAGATTCTCTCTACCATAGCCATTGGAAACCGTCGACACATAAATACTAAGGGCCTGTTCGGCAACAGATACTATGTAACATGTACTAGTATATTTTAACCAAATGAGGAAAGTGTTACATAGCCCCGATATTTGTCAGTGAATGTAACTTTGAAATGTTCGGAACATTGAGATTAGTGTTAGCAAGTTCAGTTCAGTCCGGTTTTTTCCCCCCAAAATGGGCAACCGTGGACCGCAACCAGTCTAGGACCGACCCACATATTGCGGGGACCGAACCGGACCACCTAGGACCAGTCTATTTCGGTCCATGGGACCAATTCAAACCGATTCAAACCGGTTTTTTTCGGTAAAATTCATTGTACCAATATAAACCATTTGTATCTCAACTATAATTACTCTGAAAATTAAATGGGTTATATAACATAATAGAACCTGTAATTACCTGTCATTCCACCAACTTGTAAGAGATTTAATAAAGATTTGGCATATCTATGACTGAAACCGAATTACATCTCCTAAAGACTCAGGCAAAATGTAATGTGTGAACAGTAAATTATCTGATGCATATCCTACATTGATAGATGGTGAGAATATTTGTCTACTTGAAGTTTTCACATCCAACAATGGAATGAATAAAAAAGATGAAAATTTGAGTGAGTTAGAATTAAATTCATTCTGGTACAAGTTGCACAAAAAGAATATTTGTCTCAGAATGGATTTCGTTATATCTTTCTCAATTCTTAACCGTTTTTGATGAACCAAAAATCAAATTAAAGGTAATAAAAGTGGTTAAAAGGCTACATAACTCACGTGACCATTTAACCGGTTGCAACCGATTTAAACCGGTCTTTGAACGGTTTTGAAAGATTTTTTAAATGAGGCAACCGGCAACTGGAATAACACAAAATTTGGGCAACCGCAACCGAAAAAAAGACCGGACTGCAGTCCGGTTCAGTTCGGTTCTATGGATTTTTTCGGTCCATAGGACTGAACCTGCAAACACTAATTGAGATGTGTCAATTCTTCCACCAAAATCTACATGCTTCGAGATGCAACCCCACTCTCCTCATGGCGTCGTCGTGGTGCTGTGGCTTTGGATAGACCACTGGTGTGTCCTCCCTGCATTCTGGAGCTGTTTAGCTGTGTCATAGGTGTGTAGGCTGTGAGAAAGTGGAAGGAAATGTGGAGGATTTGAGGAGTTTGTAATCATGCCCAAGCAACTGTTACATGGAATCTAAACAGACAATTTCTCATGTGACTTTTTTGAGAATGTACTAGTATATAATACATAGTATCTGTTGCCAAACAGGCCCTAACATTAAATATCAACGTGTATTGATATCTGCCTCTCTCAAAACCAGTGAAATCATAGACATTACTCAAATAAGCATGTTCTGAATTTGGTAAAGCCTGTTTGTACAGGCACCGACATAAACAAAGTGGCTGAGCACTATATTCGCGAAGTGGGTCTATCAATATGAGTTTAGCTGTAATAGGGCATCCGCTGCTTGTTGTCTACACATACTTAGGTACTTAGGTATATTGAAATGGATGGTTATTTGTGGTGTACCCGGGGACACATGATTATAATTTATAATATAAAATTCAGACTCCGACACGCTTGGCATTTCGATTTGCTTGCTTTCGCCTTGCTTTCGACGTTACGATCAGAGTTGAATGGCGCTTTCGGGAGTTGCCGTGTCCGAAATCAAGTTTGGAAGAAAACTGAAATCAAGTCGAAAGCAAGTCGAAAGCGAGCACTCTGAACGACCCTAATGCTTCGAATCGGTCATGTTGTAGTCAGCTCTCCCATTATCAGTTCAAGTCGACCTATGTATGTAAATCAGAAGTAGATACATTGTGAACGTAGCTTTAGCAAATGAAAACGCGCTTGAGTTACGATGAACGGTTTGTACATGATCAAAATGGATAAAAAGATCACAAGTTGATCACAAGCCGATTTCTGATTCCGTCAACAACTCACATTGCGACCAGTGTCGTTGACTCAATCGAGCGACTGCAGTTTACCCATTCCTAAGCAGACCGCACCTAGTAACAACTCTTGACACCGCAGCTCGCTGCGTTCGAAACCTCCCGATTACTCTCATCAGGTCGGGATACAAAGCACAATACTTGCCACAGTTCTGAGGTTGATCTCCCTATAACATCCAAAACCTCCTCAAGGATGACGTTAGCACACAAGAAACCTCTGATTTCACTTTCCTCTTTGAGCATCTAACGCACGGATGGATGATGGTCTCACCGCTGTGGTATGTGTACAGAATTCACTTATATTTGCACTAGGAATTCAATCCTGCTCAGGTCATTGACAATGGCTCTGGCGTGTCCAAGGCTGGGTGTATGTACTTACTCACTTCATTTCTGAATTTCGTCTGATTTGTTTTCAGTTGCCGGTACGGTTTCAGTTTTCTCAGTGTATCAATGACTGACATAGACCGTACCCTCAGGCGATGATTCTCCTTCAACCGTTTTTCCGTAAGCCGGTCCTGGTGTCGTCAGGTTCGACTAAACCCACAATATCTCTTGTCGTTAGATCCGTCGTTGGTCGTCCCCGCCACTATGCCTCAGTACTTGGCTCTAACATGAAGGACTCCTTCGTTGGGTAAGCAATTCTGACCCCGAAATGATCGATCTAACCTGAACACAGTGACGAAGCTCAATCCAAATGTGGTATACTCACGTTAAAGTACCCCATCGAACGCGGTATTGTCACAAACTGGGACGACATGGAAAAGATCTGGCACCACACTTTCTATAACGAACTACGCATACCACCAGAAGAGCATCCCGTTCTCCTTACAGAAGCACCCCTCAACCCCAAGGCTAACCGCGAGATGATGGCGCAAATAATGTTCGAGACTTTTAATGCGCCCGCACTCTATGTTGCTATTCAAGCGGTTCTCGCTCTCTATGCCTCAGGCAGAACCATCGGTATTGTGTTGGACTCCGGCGATGGCGTCACTCACACCGTTCCCATCTACGAAGGCTTCGCCCTCCCACATGCAATTCAGAGAATCGATTTCGCTGGTCGAGATCTCACTGAGTACATGACCAAGATTTTGTTGGAACGTGGATACCCATTTATCACGATGGCTGAGCGAGAAGTTGTACAGGACATAAAAGAGAAGTTATGCTATGTCGCGCTTGACTTTGAGCAGGAGCTCAAGATTGCTGCGTCATCTTCGATCGAGAAAAACTACGAATTGCCTGATGGTCAAGTAATCACCATCGGGGATGAGAGGTGAGTTTTCGCCGATCCTATCTAGAAATCCGGCGTGTTCATTCGATAGCCAGATTCCGCACCCCAGAGGCTCTATTTCGGCCTGCTTTACTGGGACTAGAAACTGCTGGTTTACACGAGGCGCTGTAAGTCAAGTTTACTGTCAATTTTACCGATAGTGAGGACTATGACCACCTCTTAAGCTACAACTCGATTTACAAATGCGATCTTGATGTGCGCCGTGACCTCTACAGCAGCGTTTTCCTATCTGGTGGGACCACCATGTACCCTGGCATCGCCGATCGCATACAAAAGGAGCTCACAGCTCTTGCGCCCTCCGGCATTAAGGTTCGTCTGAACTCATTTGGTGTTCGCCTATACGGGCTAAAAAGTCTTTTCGTTATAGGTCATGATTGTAGCGCCCCCCGAACGCAAGAAATCCGTCTGGATTGGAGGGTCGATTATAGCCTCTCTTGACATGTTCCGGAGCAGGTGGTGCTTTAAACAAGAATACGACGAGTCAGGTCCTGGCATCATTCACCACAGTAAGTGTTTTTTTGCTCTTGTTCATCCCACCCCTCTGATACTCTTAAAGAATTTTTCTAGTCACATTTTGGGAAGCACTTTCGTATTCAGTCTTTTACCGGTCACTGGCACACCACGTGCCATGGGAAGTTTCTGATTTTTTACAAATATTCTATAAACCGTGTCGGCAGATTTTAGTCTATTCCCCTGGAAAATATCGACTGCTCTGCCATCCCAGAACGGGGTGAAACACAGTAGAATTGGGCGAAGTTTTATTTCCCCTCCGAGTCTTATAGCGGTTTTCAATACATCGACTTAGCCTAGTGGTATTTTTTTCTTCCGTCATTTGAACTGTTCAGGGTAGCACGTTTCTCAATGCAAGAAAGTCCAATTTTGTCAAGTGGAATACTATAAAGGCTCTGCAACGAAAACGCAAGGGCCTCCCCGGTTGGAAGATCTGGAACCGCAGTAGTATAAGTCTTTCAGGATGACATAGGAAAGCATAGGAACCCCTATTTTATTCATAGTGGCCCTCAGTCAGATACATCTTGTTGGATCTGCCGCCGCCTTAGGGTCTCCAAGTAGCAATGTGTTGAAAGCTTTGTAAAGAAATCGTGGTGCTTTGAAAGGCTCAGATAATGGGTGCAGCATGAATGTCAGATCGTGTCCAAGTCGGATCCACAGCAAAAGAAAGAACAGTCCCAGACTCTTCACAAAATTAAGTGGTAACGGTCGTTAAGCTGAATTTCACGTTTCTCGAAGTAGGTAGAGCGGATAAAAAAGGGGGGACTAAACAAGAGACAAAGGGTCAAAGTTCCATCTCTCCTCCTCGTCCTCCTCTATGCGATTATTATTCCTTTTTCATTATAAATGTTTAAAAGCATTCTGTCACATAAAATGAGGACCAAAGGAGCGCAATGAAGAGAGGAGAACACGTACTGCGATGAACGATACCAGGACCAGACTCATCATACTCTTGCTTGGAACACCACAAGTTTTGGAAGGTGCTCAGGGAGGCCAAAATAGAACCACCGATCCACACAGAGTATTTTCGCTCAGGGGGAGCGACGATCTTGACCTTCATGCTAGACGGCGAGAGAGCCAAGAGCTCCTTCTGCATACGGTCGGAGATACCGGGGAACATGGTGGTTCCGCCAGAGAGCACGACGTTACCGTATAGATCACGACGGATATCGAGATCGCACTTGAAGATGGAGTTGTAGCTGTGGGCAGTGAGCGTCAGGGTAAGCGAACGGGTGGGAAGAAAAAGACGTACGTTGTCTCGTGGATACCGGCGGCTTCGAGTCCGAGGAAGGCGGGCTGGAAGAGGGCTTCGGGAGCACGGAACCTAATGATTAGAAGGATTAGATATGACATCATAATGCGCATAAACCAACCAACCGTTCGTTTCCGATGGTGATGACCTGACCATCGGGCAGCTCGTAACTCTTCTCGAGCGACGAGGACTGAGCGGCGGTCTGGAGCTCTTGCTCAAAGTCAAGGGCAACGTAACAAAGCTTCTCCTTGATGTCCCTAACAATTTCACGCTCGGCAGTGGTGGTGAAGGGGTAGCCACGCTCCATCAAGTTCTTGATCAGAAAATCGGTCAAATCACGACCAGCGAGGTCGAGACGGAGGATGGCGTGGGGGAGAGCGAAACCTTCGTAGATGGGCACGGTGTGGGTGACACCATCACCAGAGTCCAGCACGATACCCGTCGTACGACCAGAAGCGTAGAGAGAGAGCACTGCCTGAATGGCAACGTAGAAAGCGGGGGCATTGAAAGTCTCGAACATGATCTGGGTCATCTTTTCACGGTTAGCCTTGGGGTTGAGCGGGGCCTCAGTCAAGAGGACGGGGTGCTCCTCTGGCGCGACACGCAATTCGTTGTAGAAAGTGTGATGCCAGATCTTCTCCATGTCATCCCAGTTGGTGACGATGCCGTGCTCAATGGGGTACTTCAAAGTGAGGATACCACGCTTTGATTGGGCTTCATCGCTGTCCAAGTAAAGTACGATCAGGGGTGATCAGGCAGCTGCCAGCCATTTTGCTTACCCAACGTAGGAGTCCTTCTGACCCATGCCAACCATCACACCCTGGTGACGGGGACGACCGACAATAGAGCTGGGGAGTGGCTACGGATGAGCATCGGAGCCACTTTACACCGCTACGCAAGACTTACGGGAAAACGGCACGAGGAGCATCATCACCTGCAAAACCATGTCAACTACGTGGCACGCTACGATGAACGAATGAATTATTACCAGCAACTGAAGTGACGCTCGTGAGCACAAATCAAATCGGAACAGTGAGGAAAACACGTACAGCCAGCCTTGCACATGCCGGAACCATTATCAATGACCTAGGGGCCTCTAAGCTTCCAGCCAGCGATGCAACAGACAAAGTACATACGAGCGCTGCTACTTCATCCTCCATGGTTGATTATTCGTAAAAAAAGGTTGAAAGTAAGAAGGTAAGTTGATGGTGGTGAGATGGCTGCAAGTTGGAGCGTTGATCGATTTATAAAGGGATTGCGCAGTACGCAGGGAATTACAAACAAACAAAGTTAGTGCACTGCGGGCTTGGACGACGCGCCGGCGGCTGTGGACGTTACCTTTACGACGAGCTCGCTGTCTTCGATGTGTTGGGCAGAGGGTGAATTGTTCAAGTCTCCGATGTCACTTGTGCTTATCCGATTTGCATAAGGGCAGGCATATGTAAATGTGCCTAATTTGGACCCCTGTCTCTGATCGCCGTCAAGGGCAGTGTGGACAGCAGCGCTGAAAGACTCGGAATGGCCTCCTTACTTCGTTTACCGAATACAGAGGCAAGTTTTGATAATGTACAAGGATAGATGTTTTGTTACCGGGGTCTAATGTCAAATAGCATCTAGATTTTTGCATCTGACCAAATCCTGGGGAAACAGCGCGCTTCTCAATCGGATATCGGCCAACTGACCAGAGCGCTTGGGACATTGACAAATAAGAACCTAGGGTGCTCGTTGAACGTTGATCGATGATCATCCATGTCATCACGACTCGGGAGGACTCAAGAAATGTGGTATTTCATCGTCTCAATGTAGTGGACTCCAGCTGAAAAGCAGAGTTATTAACCAGCGATATACTTGAAGGGTTCAGGTCAAGAAACTGGCGTTGCTGGCGACGTCGGCGACGTACCTTATCATACAGAAAGAACAAATACAGCTTGAAATGAGAGCGAAGAGAAAACACGATAAAGACGAATAGAAATCAATCAATGACTCCCAGATGGTCCTCTTTTATTGTTCCAATAGCAAACTGTTAGAGCGAAGGTCAGTCGTGCTCTTCCAGACTTTAATAAAAAGAAGGCGCACAATTTCCGTAGCGTCGACACGCATTCCTACAATTTTTAGGCGAACACGGGTGTTCTTCTCGATGATCTGAAACGAGACGTCATGAGTAGGCTCAGGAAAGGTTGGTCAACCTTGTATACCTGTTCATCTGATGCAAACGACGGAGGGTTGGAATTCGGGTCGAATCGCATATCAGGATGAATGAGCTGTGAAGCAAAAAAAGCATTGAAGGGCACCCGTAGATATTAAAATTTCGCATGTAAAAGTTACCTGGTGCGACACGAACACCGTGAGCGGTCCCACATCCGCAAAGAAACCCATCTTGATGCCTCATCAGCACAACTTCCAAGCTCACGAGGTGAAGAAGGGAGCACCTTATTAACATTATTCACCACCCCATCCACCACCTCCCCCTTAAACGGCTTGAAGACAATCGCGCGATACCGCGTAATGAATTCCGCCTGTCCACTTCCACTGAGGACCATGCCCTTCCCGATATCGAGAATCGACACTACGGCGATGATGTACCCGAATTGTCCTGAACATGTGCCCTCGACGTCCGAGTAGAGTTTGGACTCGAGGAAGTTGAGCATCCGTGGGCCGAAGTAGGATGGGTGGAGCAGGATCGTGTGCGTCAGCTCTTTCTGTTTAGGTAGCAAAGGGCCGTTGTTAGTTATGGCAGGAGAGCGTGTGTATACTCACGATAAAGAACATGACTGCCGTCGGAGGTGGATGCGGCGGAAGAGTCGCGTCGGACTATGATCAAACAATAACAAAGCTAGTGCTCTGCTAGCCTCTGAGGTTCAGAATACGAACGCAATTTGCAAAGTCTTCAAGCGCTTTTCATCCGAAGTCAACTCACGAAGGGTTATCTTGACCCAACTCTCCCTCTTGCGATTCGACGGGAAGGCCGTCTACCTTTTTTCGGGCCACGAACTGTTTCAGTGAATATTTGAATGTTTTATGAAGCTTCTCTGAATCCAAGAACATCAATCCCTTGTTCAAACAGATTTTATTTAATTGGCTTCCTTCTCAGTAGAGGACGCCATTTTCGAACCACCTCCAATCCAGTGAACATTCTGTTGACTTCTAAATTTAAATTTCAAACTTCAGAGTACTTATCACCCTACTTTCAGCACTGGACTTGAGCTTGAAGGCTCAGATTCTTTACGCATAAATGTAACAAATTACACTGAACATAGACTTTCATCCAGACTTCTAGATTTAGTCACAGAAGCAGATGCAATGAGAAGAAAAGTGACCTGAATGCAGGTCTGGAGCCTGCGAAAGCTTGGCGAAAATGGTCAAGATGGCCGTCTTTGAAGGTGACCCTGTCAAAGTTTCTTTCAATTTCACCGACGACATTCCAAGCCCCAGGCGTATTACTCTTCGCTCAAGCTGAGATGCAGTCAAATAAGGTCGAAAGCCGAAAGGTTGCAGGGCCTTTCCAAACACGGTATATTTGACTATTTCTGTCGGCGTTGACCAACACTCATGCTACCAGTACACTAGGGATGATACAACACAAACGTCGTACGCTTTGCTGCTAATGGTCGATCCTCTTCATATACTGAGTACACCCTATAGGCCACTCGGACCCGAACGCAGTGCTTCAATTGCGTTGACACGTCAGTCCCCCCCCAAATTCCACCACGTATCTCCATGGTTGCGCTGGGCGGTGGATCCTCGTACGTTCCTGGCACCTCTGAGTTGCTGCCATATACGAGCCTTATATATCTTTACAGTTGCTGCACTCAAGCTCTTGGTTGTCCCTCCCGTACTGTACAGCATCTATACACTTTTCGCGCCTTTTCTAGACCCCCTAAGCCACCAAAACCCATTCGCTTCCTTCTTCCAGATATCTGGCTATGTCGATACCTCCAAACCAGATGACCCCCGATACGCGAAATCCTATCACGACTTAATCTTTCTGGCCTACCACATCGTCTTCTTCTCCTGCGTGCGACAGTTCATCACCATTAACCTTTCTAGACCTATCGCCAAGTATTTTGGACTGAAACGGGAATCTAAGATAGACAGGTTTGGCGAACAAATGTATGCTTTGGTGTACTTCATGGTTTTTGGAGTGTATGGTTATGTGAGTGGAATCTACCAAAGTCAATGCCAGTTGCTAATCGTTGGACAGTTCGTAATGTCACACCTACCGACCTATTGGTATAGAACGCAATACTTTTGGATTGGTTCGTTTTCCTAGTATCTTCCTCGGATTTCGTTTTCACATGTGTTCTCAAAGACTACCCGCACTGGAACATGAACCCGGACATGAAACGGTACTACCTCATGCAGTTCTCCTACTGGTGTCAGCAACTTCTCGTTTTGCTCCTCGGACTGGAGAAACCACGTAAGGATTATTCGAAACTTGTCGCTCACCACATCATCACCTTGTGGTTGGTTGGGTTAGTATCTGTCACCTGTTTGAACTGGGCTCATCGTCTTTCTGTATAGAGGGAGCTATATACTCAACTGCACGTACATGGGGAACGCGGTATACATCAGTATGGATATACCGGACACCTTGTTTGCGGTACGTCCTTTGACTTCCATCCACGAGTCGTCTCAATCCATCGTAGTTCTCCAAACTCCTGAATTACATTCAATGGGAGCGGGCCAAGATGGTGTCTTTCGTCACATTTATCGGAGTTTGGACGTAGGTTCCGTTTACAATCGTTTAGCTCTCCTTTCATCGCTTTTCATAGATACTTCCGGCATTACCTGAACATCGTAATGCTCTGGTCGGTATTGTTCGAATCACATCTTGTCCCGTATGCATAGCTATCCTTCTCTTGTCTCAATCGTTTCATTAACCTCCTACGTCCAGTGATTTCGCGAAACAATGGAATCACTCCCAAGGCGTCTACATGGTGTCCTGGCTGCCACTAGCCATATTCGCATCAGTATTCTTCTTGCAGATTCTCAACCTTTACTGGTATTATCTAATGTTGCGGATATTGGTCAGGTCAGTATCCCAGCAATGGTCCATGCAATGACGTTTCTCTTATGGTAAATTGTAGGGCGATTCTTACAAGTAAGACGGAGGACGAACGATCTGAAGACGAGGATGATGGCGAGGAGGCTGAGGTCAAGAAAGAGGACTGAGGCAACTATTTGAAGTTCGGATACCCGAATGATACCCAGGTGAATATATACATTATGATCAAATGGATAATCTGGAAGTCTAGAGATACCATCAATTGGATGTTGTTATTTCTGCTTTATATCTACGGGAGCATCATGGCCTTCCCATTAACTGCTAGTACCGCAAAAAAACAACCCTTCTTGTAATACAGAGTGGGCGTAAGTACTTGAGCATCACAACTGGCATTGAACTTAACAACGTCGTGGTCATTCCGAACATCAACTACAGCCACAGTACATACCGTTCTACTGGGTTGCAAAGCTTTGAGCTTCCAGGCGAGCAATTACATCGGCAGTCGTCCCCGTAATTTTACCGTTGGTCTTCTCAGTTTGGGTCAGAAGGCGAATGGAGACAACGTGAAGCCTTCCGTCCGCTAGTTCCAAGGAGAATGCGGAAGAGGGTGTTGAGTGCTCAGCGCTCAGGTGGCGATCATTCGTCCGGGGTTCAATGGACGTCACCCGTCTGGGAGAGAAAGGATCTGCGGCCAGATCTGGAAGGCGTGCAAGTCCACAAGGGAGGCGGGCACCACGGATATTGGCCGACGAAGGGGATCGTGAGATGGTCTGGCTAGTTTCCTTGCGGACTGGGGAGAAGAGGACGGCCGTCCTGTATGATTTGATGGGCATACGCCGCCGAGGCTACAAGCTTCATTCGTTCGGCTTGATCAGGATCCATTCCGAAAGCCTGCTGGAGAACAATCAAACGTTGAGTGTTCAAAATGGAGCACCTTACCATGCCAGCTCAGTGGGAGACAGGTCGGAGATCGAGTTTGACCAGATGGTCTTCGTCGTGGTGCATGGAGGCTGGAATTCTGGTTTCTGAATGGAGACCACAATCGTGCGCGTTGACTGGGAAGGACAAATACACACTTTCGGACGGGTTACCCTGCTCTCTCGACATTGCAAACTGCCAACTTTTGCCAGGGCAGTCTCTTTTACCATTTTTTTTGGCTTCAACGACTTCTTTTGCGACCTTGTTGCGACCCCGACGCGTTCATTCATACAGTGAGCCTCCTTCTCCATTCTGGATCCTGGAAACATGCCTTAGAATCTTATAGGAATATAGAAATCACCCTCGAGTCGACGTCTGCCCGAGGCCCCCACACATCCGTGCATCCGCATGAAGATCTTCAATCACCAACCCATGACTATTGCCATTTTACCGGGTGCCCCATTCTGATTAGTCGGCATAGCGTTCACGCATGTCAAACACTACGAATGCCAGAATTACGCGTCATCTTCCGCATATCCACACCCGGCACAAACTTAGCCGGCTCCGTGTATCCTGCTCTCGTTCGCCAAGGTAATGACGATGTGTGATGGACCCTTTATTGCATGGCAACATGGGAGTCTCCGTTGGTCTCTGATCTCTATATCAAAGATGGCGAAGCTCATGATATTTACAAAACTCCTTTGAAGGCTATATATTGTCTCGGATCATCTCAAATTCACTTACCTTCGATTGTAGCAAGAACCTCGACTTCACCTTCACTCACCCAAGATGCCAGTACTCGACACCCTTTCCCCTGGGGTGAAGTACACGCTTCAGCGTCTTCCAAACACGCTCGTCGCGCCGGCTTTGGTTCTCCTGTCCGATATACTCGCTCGGAATCATCTGAATATTTTCCTGCCAACTTGGGCAGTAATCGTTGCTGCTGGCCTGTCCTTGCCCGTAGGCTGGCTCGTGAGGGTCAAGTACAGGGATTGGGTCGACTCTCGAGACGCCGCAGCTCTCGGTGCAGTCATCCCCCCAGTCGTCTACGATCCGTGGCCGGGAAGTCTTTCTTTACTCCGCACGATTGTTGATGATTTCGAGAACGGCTACGCTGGTGTGTGTTGCTACGGTTTTCGATTACACAATCTTTTGACAAGTCTCTCAAGGCGACCTATTCCTCAAGATGTCTGAGAAGTACGGGAACACTTGGAACTTTAAGATCCTCTGGGAAAATAGGGTGCGGCCGCCGAAAAATTACAACGATTCAGTACTAAAATTATCTAGTTCTTTACGACAGAGCCTGAGTACATCAAGGCCATGCTTGCTACCCAATTTGATGGGTTCGAGAAAGGTCTTACTTATGGCACTTCTCATCTCATCCTGCTGATTGATATGCAGGCCCTGTATTCCATGAGCAGGTCAATACAATTCTCGGAACAGGTGTCTTCAACTCCGATGGTAAGCTCCCCATTTCTCAGCCCCGGAAGGTCTAATAACCTTTCCTCTGATCCTCTAGGGGAGATGTGGAAGTCTGTATCCTCTTCCATGGTATCTGTTCTCCAATCTAATCTATTCCTGGCTCCCAGATTCCACCGTGCAATGACCCGCCCCTTCTTTAGCAAGGATCGGATCAGCCATTTCGACATCTTCGACAGACACGCTAGCAATGCTCTTCATCAGCTGAAGGCCCGTCTTCGAGAAGGTTATCCAGTGAATATTCAAGTGCGTCCGTTTGGTCTGCTTTCTGTTTTGTGCCGGGATTAACCTTCCATTACTCAGGACTTGGCATCCCGCTTTACAATGGGTTCCGCCACAGAATTCCTCTTTGCCCATGACGTTCATTCTCTCGCCGCTGGTCTACCCTACCCGCACTACTCGCCTCTGGCCGAATCCTCCGAAAATCTCGATCATTCTGCTAACAAGTTCTCTCGGGCCTTCGATGAAGCACAAAGAATCACCTCCTTGCGCTCCCGCCGAGGCAGCGCCTGGCCTCTGCAAGAATTTTGGTCTGACAAGGTCAAAGAGCACATGGTCGTTGTCAACAGCTTCATCACACCCATTTTGGCTGCTGCCGTACGGAAGAAACGGGAGCTTGGGGAACAAGAAAAGCCCGCTGGTGATAGGGAGGTCAAGGATGGAGAGAGCTTGTTGGATCATTTGATCAATTACACGGATGGTACGTCTGCCTTGGTTCTCGGCGGATCGTAGTTTCGTTCCGTTACTTACCCTTTCGTCATAGATGAAACAGTCTTGCGTGACGAGATTCTCAATATTCTATTGGCTGGCCGCGATACTGTGCGTTGGAGTTCTCTTTTTTTACATATGCTCATTTGTATTGGCAGACTTCAAACACCATCACATACGCGATTTACATGCTTGCGGAATACCCAGATGTTTTGCAAAGACTTCGCCAAGAGATCCTCGAGAAGGTTGGGGAATCCAGACGACCGACATATGAAGATATGAGGGACATGAAGTATCTGCGCGCTGTTATTAATGGTAAGTAATTCCTTTCACAGTTCTAATTCGAGGTGTTCTCATCAACTCATCAACTCTGCTATTTTCTAGAAACCCTCAGGCTTTATCCGGCAGTGTGAGCCACCTTGTTCCGCTCCTAGTTGAATAAGACTGACTCAGTTCTTCTAGTCCGTTTAATATCAGGTTTGATACTCGACTCCGCCTTCGAACTGACCCCTAACGCATCGGACAGGACTACCTCGAGACCCGTCGTTCTTCCTGCCAAGAACGGTGGCAAACCTTTCTATCTCCCGGCACACAGCAAGTCCGTTCTTATCTCTCCAACGTTATCAAGCCATATATATGCTGATCTGATACCCGCTAGAATGCCATACAGCGTTTTCTTGATGCACCGTCGGAAGGACCTTTGGGGTCCGGATGGTCTGTTTTTTTTTGGCTTGCCTAACGGCCTGGGTGCTGAGAGTATTCCGCTATAGCGGATGTGTTCGATCCGGATCGGTTCCTCGACGACCGCGTTCGCAAGTACATCACGCCGAACCCCTTCATATTCCTCCCTTTCAACGCCGGCCCACGGATATGCTTGGGGCAACAGGTAGGTTCTTTTCTCTGCTTTGGAACTCACTAACACTAACGATGTTCTTGAGTTCGCGTATCATGAGACCTCGTTCTTCCTGGTCCGTCTCTTACAGCAATTTTCATCCATCTCCCACGTATTGGAGGCTCAACCTCCCTCCTCACGCTCACCACCGGAGTGGAAGAATGCACCGGGGACAATGGGCACGGATAAGGTCAGGATCAAGAGCTATCTAACTATGTCCATGATGGTACGCTTTTCTAGTTCGTCTGCCGTACTCTGACGTTCACGGACTTGATTTTCTGTCAAGGGAGGATGCTGGGTTACGATGGAAGAAGTAGGATCGTTTGTTGACGACGTTGTCTAATAGATTTCCTTCCACCATGTCCTTTTTCTTGAAAATAGGAAACTTAATATGTTCACGGGATGTACGATATATCATAGTCCTGTCAGCTATCATAATTTGAAGTACAGCGGATGCTAAATGCACTACAGTAGCAAACACATCAAAATTGGTATCTCGAGCGACGAGAACGCGAATTTACTGGACAAAACTGACGACGGATTCGAACTCGGACGGACAATTAGAGGCTAAAAACGGTCCCACGACATTTTGAGAAATTTCCGCAACATTTTTGGGGGTGGAAGGGCGTGCGTCAAAAAATTGATCCAGCTGTGTCTGATTTTTGAAAGATTCTGCGTAGCGCCGCCGTGTGCGTAGGGATTTGCTCATCACATCAGGACCCTTGACATAGGAGGGTGGACGCTCTAAATACAGAGGTCAATTGGGAATTTTGAGTAAGTCATTACTTTACCTTTCTTCTTCCGTTTTCGACGCCTTAAACTATTTGGAATCCAATCTACGTTGGTTGGGTCGTCATCGATCTTGCAAGACAGTTCTGCCAGCCTCACTCCCAGCTCCTGGCTTGTCAATCCTTTCCACTCGTCATCGGACTCGAATTCGGAATCAACTTGATTGTCCTCCTGCTCACTACTGGCCATGTCCTTCATGTCTGGTGGAGATGGATCGTCCTTTATCTCGTTACCACCATTGTCATCTTCATTGTTATCCGCATTTTGGCCTGTAGATTCCACCGCTGGCAGAAAGGGAACTTTGGACGAGGAAGGCTGGTTCCTCAGCCCAGAAATATTTCTCTTTTTCTTTGGGGGACGGCCTTTTGGCGGCATTTGGTGCAATTTTTTACGAGGGAATGGCTCGTAAGAAAGTTGAAATATTTTGGAATCCGAAGCTGTTTATCGAAAGATACTTGTGGCAAGTTGGCAACTACCGTAAATGGGGGTGTTTGCTTGTCACATACGTGGATCGCTTTCTGTCTCTGCCAAAACTTAGCAAGAGTAACCTCAAGCTGCTCCAAAGACAAATGTACCGTAGGCAACGAGCAGAACGTGGGCAAGAAACATCAGAAAACCTCGTCCTGAATTAGCGTCAGTAACGGCGGACAGAGCATGTACTTAATTGGTTAGCAACTAAAGATTGTACGAGCTGGCTAATCGTCCGGCTTCCATTCCTCCAAACCAGTTCGCAACGCATCCACCGAGAATAGCTTTATCCTCGGGCACGATGTTTCAATCTCTTTCACCAAACCATTTATCAATTGATCCACCCACAACGACTGCTCTGCGAAACTAACATCCTCCAAGCTTGGAAAAAGAGCTAGAAGTGACGGAAGAATCTTGACCACTTCCTCCGAAAAAGTCTGTATTAGAGAATGATGTGAATGGATACTGAGCTGCTTGACACTCCTCAAGGTGGATAAGCAACTCTTCGAATGCCCTAGGGAAACATGCTTCTGCATCCACTTATCCACGCCGTTCCCTGTGACGAAGCGGAGAGCGAGTTTCATGTCAGTCTCGGGGCGGCTTGCCAGAGTCATGAGGGCTTCGTCGAATAGATCATATTCGAACCAGCTGAATTCCGAGCTGACCATTACAGATGGAAATGGCTGGTACACAAAGGGGGCATCGCAGTTGAAGAACCACGCAACAAAACTCGGATGCGCAGTAAGGCTGGTTAACCCAGGGAGGATGGGTGGTTTATAATGAAGGGGAGATAAGTCGCAGGGCAGGGCAAGTCCGTAGAGGTGCAAAGAGGTAAGTGACCTATGGCGTGCCAGGAATGCTGCCACGTTGCGGAAATGCTCGCCTGTAGGCTGGACCAATTGGTCGCAGATGAGCTCGAATTTGGAGAGGGCGCGAATATTGAGTTTGGAAAAAACTGGAGTCCATGTATGTAAGGAGTTGCTGTCAACGTTGAGGCTAAGGTCGGTGAGAGTCGCAGCGCTGAGCTGGAGTCTGGATTGCGTCCAGTGAAGGAGAGGGGGCTGGAGCAGCATCTGAGAGTGGATATGAAATGTGGTAAGAACTGAGAAGGTTGGAGGCGTAAGCTGTTCGATAGACCTCTCAAAGGTCGGCTCCACATCTTCAGATTTGCGAGCGGTTGAGGGCGATTGCCGCATTGCGGGGGTAGTTGAAGATGCTAGCTTCAGGCTGTTACCCCAAGGTTTTCCAAAGATCGAGAGAAGCTTGCACCCTGCAAGTTGATATAGACTCTTTGGTAGAATTTGCCCTAGATGTGGGTCACCTGCATGAATAGTATGTGGTAATGAGCCGTCCGTTTGAGATGAGCTTCCCGATAAATTTGGGTATTTCAAAGAGATGTGGTTGGCACCATACATCAACAGACATCGGCAGGACTTGGCCAACGCAACGTCCAACAACTCTGCAAGTTCTAGTCTCCAATTTTCCACGTCGAGTTGGGCTTGGTCATGATAACGTTTCGAGTGGACCAACCAGTTGAATGAGGAATATCGCAAACTCAGCTCCGTTATTTCAGGCATAAATGCAACCATTCGCCGCAAAGTGCGAAGGTCTGAAAGTAACCTGGTGAGATCCGCGTTTGGGTGGAACGAAACACTGCGCAGATTCTGAGTGAAGAGAGACCTCCCAAACGCGCGAAGTGCAGTTTTCGATGGGTTTACGAGTGAGATGTGTTCACTGGATGTGATCCTAAGACCGTTGCGTTCCAGGAAGACAGGTAGCACACAGAAGTGGAGATCCTTACAAGTCGATGCAAGGTTATAGATTGTGTCGTCAGGTAGATCATCAAAGATCACTTTAAGCAACTCGTTCGGTAAATCAACGGGTCCTGCGAGCCTCCTGCTCTCCATTGAAACGGGGACGTGGACGAGGAATGGGATTACGAGGGTAGAAGGCTGTGCGGCCCAGGCAGTCGATCCAATGGCAGCCAATAAATAATGCCACCGTGCTCGTCGCACCTGCAGAAGTCCTTGTAGTTAGCCGGCATAGTCATCATGCATCATACTTGGTGGCCGGAGAATGTCCAATGGCAGAGTGATTGCCAAACAAGCGTCATCGCTAAACAAGTGTCATGATCGCTCACTGACAGTCCACCCGTTCCTCAACTCAAGCGTCTACTTGTGCAATGAAAACAACTTTGAAAAGCCTGGGGCGGTGTCCGCGAATTACTATATAAACGCCGCAGCGGATACATACCTCAATAAACACTGGCCAGTCGCAGCGTCTTGGCAACTCGACTAGAATCAGCATCCGCAGGAGCTTTGGACACAAGTTTGTCACCTTTCAAACTACAGCGACACCGCAGTTTCTCAGTTTGCGGCTCGCAGCCTGACTTTCCGTTTCATGGCTCGGTGACGCTGCGGATTCGCGACTATAACATCTGCGAACCGCCTCTGCAACGATCGCTCCTCACAGGATAAGCTATACTCGCATCTCCCACACTGCAGTACAGAAGATCGTAGATGGCAGAAGAAGAAATAGCAGCGGTCGTACGTGATTTGGCAAATTCCTCGTCGCTATTTTAACCTCGTTGCTTGTTTCTAGGTTATCGACAATGGTTCTGGCATGTGCAAGGCTGGATGTAAGGGTTTTACATTTTCTCCGTATGTCTCTTTTCAGCTAACACTCTTCGTCTTCAGTTGCTGGTAGGACCTCTTTGAAAGAGTCCCGTAAACCTATGATAGGCTAACAAAACCACAGGTGACG
The DNA here is from genome assembly GCA_000827195.1 of Laccaria amethystina LaAM-08-1. Taxonomy (NCBI): domain Eukaryota; kingdom Fungi; phylum Basidiomycota; class Agaricomycetes; order Agaricales; family Hydnangiaceae; genus Laccaria; species Laccaria amethystina. The sequence goes on from KN838764.1 coordinate 30,967, forward strand.
ATGCACCTCGAGCCGTTTTCCCGTAAGTTCGCTGTCAGAGTTTCCTTGCTTTTATTGAACTTCACGAAGGTCTCTTGTTGGACGGCCCCGTATGCAAGGGGTTATGGTTGGCATGGGTCAGAAAGAGTCTTACATTGGGTATATCCTTTTTGTTTCGATACGTCTTTCCCCATTACTGATACTCTTCAGTGACGAGGCTCAAGCTAAGAGAGGCATCCTTACCTTGAAATACCCAATCGACCACGGCATCGTCACCAACTGGGACGACATGGAAAAAATTTGGCACCACACCTTCTACAATGAATTGCGTGTCGCGCCTGAAGACCACCCCGTCCTTCTCACGGAGGCTCCTCTCAATCCCAAGGCCAACCGTGAAAAGATGACTCAGATCATGTTCGACACCTTCAACGCGCCAGCTGTCTATATCGCCATCCAGGCTGTCCTTTCGCTGTATGCTTCCGGTAGGACGACTGGTATCGTGTTGGATTCTGGCGACGGGGTAACCCATACCGTTCCTATCTACGAGGGCTTCTCCATGCCTCATGCTATCGAGAGAATCGATCTTGCTGGTCGGGACCTCACCGATTACTTGTGCAAGAACTTGTTGGAGCGCGGATACCCCTTCACCACAAGTGCCGAGAAAGAGGTCGTCAGGGATATCAAGGAGAAACTCTGCTACGTTGCGCTTGATTTTGAGAAAGAGCTATACACTGCGGCTAAATCTTCCTCTTTGGAGAAGAATTACGAGTTGCCTGATGGCCAAGTTATTACTGTCGGAAACGAGAGGTAAGCTCTTTCTTGCCGATTACCTTCTAAGCGGCTTAGGGCCTGTTCGGGTCCCCGGTCTTCTCGTCGGCCTCCAGCCAAAATGATGCAATTTTGAAGCCGTCGGCTTAGTTTAGCTTAGCTTCGGCTTCAAAATTGTTCGATTTTGGCGGTGAAGCCGACGCTAAGCTGAGTCTAAGCCGGGGACCTGAACAGGCCCTTAGGCTTGGCGAAGGTTCCGCACAGCAGAGGCTTTGTTCCAGCCTGCTCTCGTCGGTCTTGAAAGCGCTGGCATTCACGAGACAACGTAACATCCTCTTTCTGCTCATTGACGTAAGCGCTGATGACTCTCACTTTCAGCTACAACTCTATCTTCAAATGCGACCTCGACATCCGTCGTGATCTTTTCGGTAACGTCGTTCTTTCCGGAGGTACCACTATGTTCCCCGGCATTTCCGACCGCATGCAGAAGGAGCTCTTGGCTCAAGCACCTGCCAGCATGAAGGTTCGTTCTTTCTCCATCATTTCTTGGTTATTCAGGCTGATTTCCCACAATCCACTTAGGTCAAGATCGTCGCACCTCCTGAGCGCAAGTACTCTGTCTGGATCGGAGGTTCGATCTTGGCCTCCCTCAGCACCTTCCAGAGCATGTGGTGCACCAAGGAAGAGTACGATGAGGCTGGTTCCTCTATCGTTCATCGCAGTACGTGATCCCGTTATGAGAGATGTTACTCAACGTTGCTGATAGCTTTTTTCTGCAGAGTTCATCTGAATACTTTCTGGTTATCGTTGTTATTCAAAGTTGACGTTGCCTGGTAGCCTGCTGGTGTTGTGTCGTCATGTTCGCCTTGTCTGTATAATGTCGAATGAAACAACCCTATTATCTTATTATACTAAATTACAAGATTGTGGACAGACAAATAGAGCCCACAAGTATTATTCATAGCAGCAACGGACAATCTTTCAGAGTGTAGAAATGATACACACCTTGGATATTTAGGTCAGAAAATGCTTCTCACTGTATTTATGCAACTTGAATAGCGGCATGACAATAATTCGTTCAAGTCCTCAAACGACCTTCTAGGCGAGCTGCCGTATTTTATTTGAACAAAGCTACAGAAACCTCTGAGAGTGTCATGTGGCAGGGTGGTGTGCTGAAATCTGGCTGAAAGCATTGAAATCCATTCGATTGGAGAACAAGCGGAGTGGGTGTTTTTGAGTGATGCGCCTCCATGGTGTACTCTTACAAAAAGATTTGAATATAAGGACCCATCGAGCACCCAGAGTGGCTGGCGAAGACCTGAACAAAAGGACTGTGTTGAGATGGGACAAAGCCACATTACGATACAACAGGCCTCAACGATGGTTGAGCCCAAGGGGGTGGCGGAACGTGGATCCCGAACATAGGCTGGGAGGGGGGGGGTCCGGCCGGAGGCCGAAAAAAAAATTGTGACCTTGTCTAATTTTGTCGCAAATTGGGTCGCGGAACAGCTTCTAATGGTTCTGCAGTACTTACACAAGGTTCCGCTTTAAACATAGGTACAGTTGCATTATAAACTCAAAACTGAGCATTCGACGCCACCGCGTTCAACAACATTACAATTTAAACAACAATTCTTATCTCAAATGCCGAGTCCACATCCGATTTCGTTTAATTCGAGAACCCGCCCCCCGCAATTCAATTAACGCTCAGAAACGAGTTTTGAAATTTGAATAACTCCTACAGAACAGGGTTTTGGCGAAGGCGGCCAGGGTTACCCATTCCTCAACTGCACTAACAGGCCCCAGATTTCATAGTGGACATTACATTTCCCTGTCTAAGGGACTTTTCGAGGGCTGGGCACCAGCAAGGCGATTTGATGGCCGTACATTTGCCATACATATGCATGAAAATAAACCTGGTGGACAAGATGGAAATGATAAAGAGGTGCCATTGTGGAGCGTGAGTTTACCAGAACAACTGCACTACAATATATAGTCCCAAACCGATGAAATTAATCATACCTTACCGCCGAAAACATTGAAAAAACATAGGTTCACAGAAAACATACCTTATTAGGCAGGCAGGGGGAGGGGGGGGGGGACCGCATTTGCCTGAAAAAAAAAAGGTGAGTGTTGGTACACTTTCCACATTCCGCCACCCCCTTGGTTGAGCCTGCTTACGCCGTCTTCCGCCTTTCCGATGGGTCCGAAGCTCTCCTCGTTTAATCCGTCAGCAAATTGGTGAGTCGAGGCAGCGGCAAGGAAAAATTCGAGCGCTTAGATATCGACGCGTACCGTTAATAGGATGGACATCTCACAATGGGCTCAACTCACGTGGAACGCCTGCATAGCTACAAGAAGGCTCAATCGCCTGTATGAGCATGAAGGAATGCAACGAGGAGTTGCTTCGAATGATAGACGCTGAGGCACTCACCCGCCCGTTCTGCTAGTCTGGCCGGAAACGGAAATTTAGTGGGTTGCTTTGCCATTTGATGCCGCAACCGAACCCTTACACGATGGTGGATCCCGTTCAGATGAACAACATGCGCGATAGATTTTGCACCCACTGCCTCTGCTTCTTTACGGCTGATGGCGATTTAAGTTGTCTGTCAACAACCATGGGTGGCATACTGTCCCCATATTTCGCGGGCTCTCCTCGCACCGCATTTCTTTCTTACGACAAATTGTTTCCTAAGAATGTGTCTGACAATGTATGTGCTCCATATGCTGATTTCGCTACTGCGCTTAATTATTACCCTACTCAGTGACGTTAAAGCGATGTACGGGGGGTCTTCAGTTCCTGAGAGTTTGGAGCCTTTCACGAGTGCGGTGTCGTAAGTCCCTTTTTCATCTGGTTCCACATCCCACTCAATATCCTGGTAGCGTCAAGATCCCGGGAAAAACGAAACCTATTGACGTTGAAGAGGCACCACCTGTCGAAGTTGAAGCGCCTCAGTTGAAGTAAGTGGACCGTTAAGATCCTATACGCGAGTGATTGATTCGCATCATAGCACTCTTTCATCTTTTGGTAAAGGGAATGTGGAAACAAACAAGGATAATGCAGAGTTTACCATACTGCTTGTTGGTGCGTGCGTCTGTACTAGTGCTTATGATATGCGGCTCAAACTGCAACTTTAGGCGAAACTGGAACCGGAAAGACATCATTTTTATCGTTGCTCGTGAACGTACTAGCGGGTCGCGCCCCTGACGAATACGATCTGGAGCCGTACGACGTAACGAACGAATCCGGCAGCGGGCAAATGCATAGCCAGACGAATGCCGCGAAAATCTACAAATTCAAAAGCGTGAATGGTGTGCAAGTCACCGTGCTTGACACGCCTGGTCTCGCCGACACACGCGGACTCGAGAAGGACAACGAACACAAGCAAAGTATCACTGCTGCCATCAGAGACAGCATCCCGGAGGTCACGGCAGTGATAATTCTCGCCAACGGCACCAACCCTCGCCTCGGTGTTGCCACCGACTACGCAATCACTACGCTCTCATCCATCTTCCCCCGCACTCTCGCCGATAATATCGGTCTTCTCTTCACGAACATTTCCAGCCCTCTCGACTGGAATTTCGAAGTCGAAACGCTTCCTGTAGAGTTGCAGGGAGCAAAGACCTTTCTCCTCGACAACCCTCTTGCCCGGCACAAGAAGTATTTGAAGATTAAAGCCAAGGCTGAGGCACAGGGTTCGGTCACTAGGGCCAACCAAGCGGTGTTGCAAAAGTTGAAGAAAGCAGTCGACGAAGGTCATGAAACAGCCTTAGGCACGCTTGCCGAGATATTCGACTGGCTCGACGGACTCGCTCCTCAAGCAACAACCGAAATCACATTACTCTACGACCAGTCGATGGAAATCGAGAGAAACATCAGCAGTACGTTAGCCCGTATGACGCAGCTGGTGGGGAAAAAGGAGAAATTAGACGAACTTCTCAGCAAATCCGACGGAATGCTATTGGTGAGTCAGGCTATCCATTCGCCATTCGTTACCTTCCACTCATGGCCTTGTCCACAGACCGTCAACGAAATGGCGAATTTCAAAAGTGTTATCAACAAGAAAACGTGGATTCTTCAGGATCAAGCGTATCACAGCACCCTTTGCGTTTCCCCGCAGTGTTACTCGAATTGTCACGTCAAGTGTCACCTCGAATTCACCCTCGACGCCATGAAGCTACGTCGTTGTTGGGCTTTTCCGTCACAAGATATCTGTCAAGTCTGCAACCACCCCATCCAGTCCCATCAGCACTATAACTCTCTTTGGTACGAAAAGCACGAAACCGAGAATTACGTTGACGCCCGAAGGAAACAGCGTTACGACGAGGCGGCCAAGATGTTCAAAAGCACTCAAGTTTCGATCAAGGACGTTCGAAATTTCATCAACATCATTGGGAAAGAAATGGCGGATGCAACCGAGGAGATTGGTCGTCTCGCCGCAGGGTACTCGAATCTCTCGCTCTCCGGAAGTTTCTCTGGCCAGGTCAGGAAATCCATCAAAGTTCTCGAAACGCACTTGGAAGCCATTCGCAACAAGACGGACGATGAGAGTGTCAAGCGCTTGGAGGCTAGCCTGGAACAACTTAGGGGGAAGCTCAGGGTACTCGAGGTTGCGGCGGATGTAACGCAGAAGAAGATTTCCAAACCTACGATCCTGGAGCGGTTGGGCAGGCGGGCCGTCCATGTTGCGGAAATTATGATCGGCATATCGTGAGTTCGCGTCCTGTCAGACCTTCGCATCCCCTCCTTGAACCGTTTGTCGCTCAGGGGTTCCTCCTAAAACTTTGCGTATTCTCTCTTCTGGTGTCGTTGTTTGTACAGTATCTGTTTCCGCGCGTTCTTGTGTATTCGTTAGTTGACTTTGTAATTCCCGACACGCAATCTAGTAAAGAAGGTTAGAAGAGAATGAAGGACTCTTAATTCTATCAAAAATATGGGTAGACGAGTAACGGCTATCTCAGGTTTCAACACGTCTGATCACATGTAAACATCATATGTCACTCTCCATGTCCCCTTCATTTGCTGCGACATGAAAAGCTTCAGGGATAATTAGTTATTTCAGAATACAAAGGAGTCAATCTATTCTGATTAACAGAACCGCGTGGATGTCCATCATGACTAGGCGACAAACCCTCTACGTCGACGGTGAATCTGTGCAGTATGTACGCTGCATCCAATGTCAATGGGGGACAGGATATGATAATTGGTTGTACTATGACCAGGGTTGGGGGTAGTTGGGTGGTGCGTACGTAGTAACGCGTAGAACGTCGGGAAAATAACTAGCTACGTAGAGGCAGTTTCAAATAGTAGCCAGAGGTCAGGGCGAGGCCGGCATTGATTCTAAGCTTTGCTTAACTTGAGACGTCGCTAAGGATGGAGTGGGCAGTCGGCGAGAAGGTTATCGAGGAGCTCGCGGTGGAAAAGAACGACCAAGCAACTATACAGCTGGTTGAACCGATCAGAGGATTGATGTATGTGCCTGCGGCCACTGGGGAAGAGATGATGCCCGATCCATGAGCTTGGTACTCGTCATACCTCCTTCGCGAGCCGACGCACGAAGGGGTGCAAGTGGCCGAGTTGTGCGAGTCTTGGTGACTGGGAAAGGCGGTGCGATCATCGAAGTTAAGAGAGGTGGGGTTTGCACTGGTGTTATGTAATCAGAACCTGAGTAACGAAGGAGGGCGGTCAGTCGGGGGAAAAAATCGAATAGCTGCAAAGTGACAAGGAATTCAGAAGCCAGAAGGGTATACCGAATGAATAAGTAACGCAAGGGTGATAACTCACCAAAGGAGAAATGGCCGTTCTCCCTACTCTCCAGCTCTCCAACTCAAGCTTGCGCCTATGACCAGGCGGACGGCAGTAACCTAGATTGTTGTATGTGTGGGATTTGCCGGGGTAGCTGGTGAGCAGATGACGCTGGAACAACGAGCTCAGGACGGAAGGCGCTTCGCTGAGTAAATTCAACCATAATAATACCTCCTTCGCGAGCCAATGCACGAAGGGGTGGCTCATAGTGGCTCAGAAAGACTGCGATCACCGAAGTTAGGAGCGTTGGGGTTTGAACCAGAACCTGAGTAACGAAGGAGAGTGGTCAGCCGGACGAAAGATCGGATAGATGCAAGGCGACAAGCGAATTTGGAAGTCGTGGAAAAGGGAAGGGGGAAGGGTGTGGACAGGCACGTAGGAGGAAGTAACTAACTTACTGAAGTCAAAATGTCCATTTTCCCCACTTTCCAGCTCTCCGGCTCGAGTTTGCGCTTCTTCCTCTTGAAAGTTGTGGATCAGGTGGGCGGCTGTGGCCTAGCACAATTTGTGAAGTTTTTCAAGAGCGTGTTGGCGTCGTTCAGCCGGGTGTCGTTAAAGACGCCAGCCACATCACTGCAATGGAAACGACGATTAGGGCAGATGTTGTTAATTTGCAGCAGGATACTGACCGTCGACTTGGACAAACGAAGTTTGCTCTGTCCTGTGCAAAGTGGCTTCGAGCAAGTAGCCGATTGGGAGGAAGGCGGAGCAAAGATTCGATGACGAAAGGCTTTTATTGCAACCCTGTTTGCAATGTAAGCATCCAGCGAACGTCGCAATTCCAAGATTCTAATTGTCGTACCTCTAGAAATCTGTGGTTCGCTTAGGGTTGGGGGTCTTGCGACGTTAAGAACATCAGAGCTAAAAAGAAATTATCAGTTTATAGGAAGGCGATCGATAAAAAATAGACTAGTGGGTGTATGCGAACAGAAGGGGATGACAAAGTAAGGTAGAAAGGGGGGAAATCCAATGGAAGGGAACTCACTCAGGCTTGGGTCGAAAGACTCATCCGGGAATCATTAATCAGGTCTCTCTTTGTGACCACTTAGACGTCCACAGTCAATGATGGGTGCAAAACTGGGGAGTGCATTGAAAGAAGTGGGTAGTCCTAATTGAATGGGGAGGTGGGCCGCAGGGTGAAAGAAAAAGACTCGATGTATTTAGATGCAAAAGCTTCAGGAAAGTGAGTTGTTCGCGCACAGCCACAGCGAAAACAAGCACACGGTGCTCTTCATCAGACAAATACAATCGACATCCTGCTGAGAGCAGTGTACGAGGCGTAATACAAATACAATGGGAGACAAGTGTTCTGACTTATGCTACTGGTCCTGTGGCAGCCCAAGGCAAGTGTTGATGACTCTGGTGATGCCCTCTGGGGTTGAATTGATATTCTTGAAGTTGTTTGTTTGGAGATCAGATTTGCGGGATGCCAATGCATCGACCACAAGGCTGTCCGACAAGATCCTTGGAGGGTCAGAGGGCAGGATATCCATGAAGATGCCGTGCAAAATCACAACGAGATTCACGATGTATGCCGCCAAAACTTTCGCCGTTGAGTCACTGTGTTATGGAGAGGTCAGTGCATGCAGTTCCTCAGGCATGAGGTGCACGTACTACTGCTGATACTTTCCGTAGAGGAATTTGATAGCAATGGCACCGAGGCTGATTGCACTCAGCGGGAGCGCCAAGGCGGTTGCGCCTCCCGCCTGTATGATACTGATCAAGCCTGACACAGTCGACACTTGATCCCCGAGGGATCTGCAAAATAACTCTGTCAAATACATAATCCGTGCCGTTAAATGGCCACGCACGAGGTCTGGTTAGGTATGAGCGGCGCAACGAGACCGATCATTTCAGAGAAAAACCCAGGGCTCGATAGGATCTAATGCTCGTGTCAACAACTATGGAAGAAATTGAAAGAAAACGAAGCAGCTTGCCCTGTCAGGATCCCTGAAGTTCCAGACCTTTAAAACATCGTCGTGGATGCGACGAATGCAATTCATTATTGTTTGACCCTCAAATGCGATGCTTTGCCCGAGATTTTGCCAATATTCTGCATCAGGATCATGAGCGCTTCATTTTAAATACGTGGAGAGAAACCCCATTACTCTTCAAACCTTCGCTGATGAGAGAGGGTCAGGACCGGTTCTGGAATGCGAGAATGATTGGAACGTACTGGATAGAGAGAATAACTTTCTGACGAGCATTGACCTGCTGAGCCGTGACCCAGGGAATCCACAGTTCACCCTCGACATCGCGTAGCTTTTCTCGAGTCACATTTGTCAAGCTGATAAGCATTTCTCTGATCAGTTTACTGTCAGTGTTCTTCGATATCGACATTTTGACCCAAGCCATCGGTAGTTCTGTTGATTGCAACCTTTTCCACATATCCTGGAGCTTCTCCCCTGAAGAATGGAGTGATTCCAATGCCTTTCTTTCAGAATTAGCAAGTTTCTCTGGCTTCGGCATCTTTGATTTGTCTTTCATCAAAAATTGGTTGACAAGTATATCATACTTTGTGAACACCGTGATGATAGGGATATTTACTGCACAAGTCATAAGAACCCAGTCAAGTGAAGAAGGAGAATCACTCACACTCTACAGCCAGCTTCAGCAACCGCTCATCACCTGATTCCAGTAATCTCGTCCCATGTCGGGGCGTTAGGAGACAGAACCTACGGGATTAGTAAGCAGAATGAACAGCTAAGTAGTACATAGACCTCACCATATGGCGTGAATCCTTCGAGAGAGCTCGGGATACGCCTGACACCTTCGGAGGAACCTATCCACTTTGTCCCAGTTGGTGCTTGAGCCAGCCTCGAAGCCCTTGCTGTCGTGCAGGATGAAACGTGGGTTGTCTGATGACTCGTATTCAAGCTCGATGTCGGCGTCTCCAGCACGATCATGGGCGACATCGATCTACACCTCTCACTGAACGTCTGTTGGAGCTTGCAAGAAAATACGAACCTTCTGGGGATCGACGTTGAACATATAACGGACGAGAGAAGACTTGCCGACACCGCTCTAGGGCTACATGTGAGTGGAGTTGTGGGGATGACGGAAATAAGGGCCGTCAACATTTCCTATGAGAATGATGCGGAACCTTTATTCACGACAGCGTTGTCATTCATCAAGCTGTGATCACGTACTTAGCTTGCAGACATACCTCGGGCAGGAATCTAGTGTCTGCTCGACTTGAGAGGGCAAACTCGCAGGGATGGGAGGTATCAAAAGTAGTTGTTCGACTTGGGAAGGAGACATGGGATTATTGTCAATGTGTTCCCTTGTGAAGCTGTGGATATTAGGGACAGTCAGAGTAACCGCTTCTCAGTCAATTCAAGGGAAATGAGAGTCATATCCCAGGATCGGATTCTTGTGCATGAGACGATTCTGTCCTGATTTTCTGCCGAATTTGGAATTGTACCCATCGTTGCAGAATCGATAACTCTGACCGTCCATACTTGTTATTGTTCTTGTTATCGGATTCTCGTTATGCCTCATGTCTTCCCGTAGAGTACAATTTGGACATGCAGCACTCCACGCCGTGGAAGGGTGGTCCGATCTCTTGGTTCCGTGACTAATCCGAAGTGTATCAAGGAGGAAAGTTCAGGAAACCCGGCAAAACCCAGCGTCTGGCACCGCTCACTTGCGAATGGTGGGGCCAGGGTTTTTCCTTTACAGTATCTACTGTCGCACGTACTTTATCAGCTGACACTCTCAACGAGGACTGCGCCAAAAGATGCTCAAATACCCACCAATAGCACGCTCTCGATAAAGTTCAATCAGATGGATCTGGGATTGGGGACTGCCCTTGGTACGTGCTATTCACGGTATCCTGCTCACGCACAGACGCATCGCATCTTAGATTAGGAGGAATGTGTCAAAATTATATTCAATTCATTTATTTCCTGTTCAATCTGGACGACTCATCCTAAAAGAGCACAACCTCCCCTCAACGCACCAGCCTACCGAACGACAATGAGCGATCTTGAAGCTGTAAAACTCCGCGAGAAATATACTCACTTCCGGATTCTAGTCATCGGCAGAGCTAATGCAGGCAAAACGACCTTGCTGAAGAGGGTGTGCAACACAGACGATGATCCGTGCATCTACAATGAAAACGGCGAGAATCAGGTGAGATGCCATCATCCTTCACCATCGCCATGGTCGAGATTGCTGACACGCTATGCAAAACCAGCTCGAACCGAGTGATGAGGTAGGCTATCAAATTATCCAGTAGCAATACGCTTATGTGTCGAACAGCGCGGCATCCACGACATTGAGAAACAGTTTGTATTCAAGAGCAACCCACAATTCATCTTTCACGATTCGCCTGGATTCGAGGCCGGGAACGAGCAAGAACTCAAAGACGTGCTCTCGTTTGTAGAGAAAAGGTCAAAAATGAACAATCCAAATGAACAGTTGCACGCGATATGGTCTGATCCATTCAATATATTTCTCGTTTGCAATACTGACCGATCATGCCTCATCCAGGTTTTGTTTTGTCTTGAATGCTTCGCGGCCACTATTGGAACTTGAGCAAAAGTTTTTTAACGAGCAGCGGGCAGGGAACGGTATGTGGCATTTGAACATGGTTGAGTTCCGTCATTGAACGTTGAACGCCGAATATCGATCCGATGCAGTGCCTGTCATCGCAGTATTCACCAAGTTTGATGATCTCGTCGCTCAGCTTTATGATCGGGACAGGGAAGAAGAGAGTCGCACCGACGCCTCCAAGGTGGTTAAGGAGAAGTTTGAAATGCCACTGGAGAACTCTAGGGATCGGCCTAAGGCATATGTCTGCTTTGAAGGTGCATTTATACACTTGTTATTTCAAGCATTGCCCAGCGAACATCTTTTTCAGCCCTTGATGATAGCGAAGGTGACCATCAAGAGCAAGTGAAGGGTCTGATCGAGAAAACTGCTGCTTCTCTTGATGACCTCGCCCTCAAGATGTTATTTGTCTCTGTCCAGCGAAACAACCTTGAATTGTGCATCAAATATGCTATATACGAGTAAGGTTCTTCTCTGAGAATTAAGTACAGAAATGGTAATTCATTTCATTTCAGACAGAATGATTTGGGACATTCAAGCGAGGTATGTTGGAAACGGGGCTCACCGTTCGTTGATGCTGACATTCCATTGAGAACGTTGTATACTGGGCGGCATCATGGTTCAGGCACTGCATGTATAACGTGAGTATACAATTGGAGGTCTGAGCTGCATTTCATGTTATCAAAAACAGGAGGTGAGAATAGCCCTATCAGTGGTGAGTTGTCCCCGCCGTTACAATTCACGATCTCAATGTAACTCTGTAAGAGCAATCTCAAAGCTTGATAAGAGAAATTATGCATTAGGATGTGAGTGTGGAATTATCAGTGGATTTTACGACCGGACTGACTCATGGATGTCATAGTATGTGAGTAATAGCATAGAGGGGGATGACTTCAGCTGATACTGGATAAATGTAGGCAGATAAAGTGAGAAATAATGGTGACCACATTGGGAAGAAGCTAATAAAAGGGTGATTTCTAGCCAGTAAGTGTTGGAGGATAACAAGGGGCATTAATGAATAATATGGTGTGAAATTCTATCCAGGAAGTGAGTGAACCATTGTCTCTCAAGGTGTTGTTGAATTTCTGACCATGTTGCATCACATTTTGTCCAGTTGGTGAGTTGACCGTTGTCTTGCAAGGTGTTGTTGAATTTATGACCA
>KN838765.1:0-57783 GCA_000827195.1 Laccaria amethystina LaAM-08-1
CCAGATGGATTATTGAGAATTGGGACCAATTATGACCTATACCCTCCTTAATTATTCTTGAAGATGGGGCCCAACATTGTCCGTTTGGATATTCTATGGTAGCCCAATTTGTTATGTGTATAGGTCATTGGGCCCAGTTATTGACATAAAGGTTTCTGTCATTTTGGTTGAATTGGCCCTAACAACGCCCCTTAACATTCACAGCCATTGGGCCACAGTACGTCAAATAAGGTCAAATTATATTGGGCCCATTGGGGTAGCTTCATAGTGCATAGTAACAATTGACCACTTGGATTTCTTAGCTTCCATTGTGTATCTACTGAATGCCCTGAATGTTCATGATCTGCTGAATAAGATGTTTGACATGAATTGCAATGTCCAGTAAGAACAGGTACATTTTTATGCACTGTATGGCCTTTGATACATGTCACCAGAGGTATATCATGAAATCGGGTTATTTGGTGCAATGATCTGGGACCACAGGATTGAGTTGCACATATAAATGAAGTTGGGCAAATGACAAGAGCTGGCTGGATTTTATCTAGTGTTTTAAGGTCCAGTTAAGTCCGGTTTTTTGCCTAAAAAAAAAAAGACCCTGGACGGCAACTGGTCCGAATCGTTGCCAAAATTCGATGGACTGCAACCAACAGTCCGGTTACCCCCGAAAAACCGGTTGCGACCGGTTTTGTGGAATTTTTCAATATATTAAATATAAATAATTATCTTATACTCCGTGAGGATTTTTTTGCATGCAAAAAACAATGAAAAAATGGAAAATAATAAAATGAAAAAGAAAACTTCAAAAAACACCGCTAACATAGCAGAATAATACTGTTGTTGCAGTGTCATTGACCCCTATAAGGAAATTCACAATTCAGTGTACTCATACAAGTCGCAAATAAGAGTGCCTAAGTGTACGTGTAATGATTAACATATTTATGACCTTCTTCAACATGTGCCCAAGAACACATTTTTTGACCCAGAATTGAACAAGTTATACGTAGTTTCAGCAAATGTCGCGAAATTTATTAAACTTAGCATAACTTATTCATTTCTCAACCGTTTTGGCTGTTTTTAGAGTCGTTTTGACGGGTAAATTGAATAGGTTCACAGGAAAATAAAATACCGTAAAAAGACCGGTTGCAACCGGTTTGGACCAGTCTTTTTGCGGTTTTGAAAGATTTTTGAAATGAGGCAACTGGTAACTGGACTGGTCCCAAATTTGGGCAACTGCAACTGAAAATAGAACTGGACTGCAGTCCAGTTCAGTTCAGTTCACTGGTTTTTTTCAGTCCTGTAGGCTGGACCTGCAAACACTAATTTTATCATGTGATATGGAACCCAGTTTTCTACAATATTTTCCATCTTGATCATAAGGTGATAAATCCAAACTATTTGCAAATGAGTCAAGTTTTCCAGCAATCAATTTGATTCGACGTCTTTCCCCATCATTTTCCCAGAGAGAATCTGAGTATTCATAATTAAAAAATAATGATGAAGTTCATTTTTTGCCTAGTTTGTCACTTAAAGCATTCACAAGGCCAGTAATCCAACCAAATATTTGAATCTTGTTTTCTCCACTTTCTGTTGGATTCTGTTGGCGAAAATGCAGATTCCGCAAATCAGAGTTATCTGTCAAAGAAAACGAGATTGCTAACACAGTTGCCAATGTAATGTTAGAACCAAAAGTAGTAGTTACTGCTTGACTAAAGTCAGTAAACAGAATGTTTGGAAATGGATTTTGGCTAGGTAGTGCAGAAACAGGTAATGCCATATAAAGCCAGATAAATAGCCAGATCAAGGTTGGAGATTGCAAAATAATCCATAGAATCAACCAGATAAGACTAGACAAAAAGACAAAGGGCAGCATAGAACTATAGTACAAGTAGCAATTACAATTACAATCAATGAAAAGAGAATGATATCCATACTTACTCTGAGCTATCTTTCCTAGTTTTCTTGCTCTTCTTCTTGCCTTTCCTATCAGATGACTCCCTACTCTCTGCATGTGATCCTGATGCACGTGATGCAGTCTCACGTTCAGCTAACTCCCTTTCCCGTTTCTTCTCCTGAACATATTCCTCCAAGTCTTCAAAACTGTAAGACCCTTTCTCTTCACCCCAGACAGCCCTGTCTGACTTTCGATCATCTTCCCTAGCCAGCCAGTCCTGTATTGCAGGAAATCTAATTGCATCATCAAATGCTTTCTTCCAAGTCCCATAATATTGTGTCTTAGCCACAAAGATTTCAATAAAATCTTTGAGATGTGGGACCCTCTGTTTCTGCTCCAAGGCAAGCCACTCAGCATCTTGACCAAGTTTCAAAACTTTATCAGTAGCATTGATGATAGCACAATGCTTCTGATAGCAGCCTTGGAGACAGGAAGAACCCAGAGGAAGCTGTACATCTATCCCCAGATACTGAAGAAGACTATCTATATGTTCTTTGGAAAACTTGTTATAGGCTGGACTTCCAGCTGCTACAGTAACAGAAGAAGCAAGCGTGAACCTGAGATAGAAGACCAAGCTGGAACTGAGACAGAGCGTGGGACAGATGCAGAACAAGATGCAGGTGCAGAACAAGAACCAGAAAGAGACTGGGAATGAAAGGATGGGGGAATGGCAGATGCTACAAGAGGTGAAGCAGGAAGGACATCAGCAGGATCATTTTCCTGAATTGATGTCAATATCACTTCAATTCTAGCATTACTTGAACTTACCACAAGGATCTTCATCAACATCCCATTTTCTTCTTCCTTCCAGTAGCTATCAGCATTGTCTTCAACTGCTACCCAATAACGACCAAGCATAATCCACTCCTCCTTGTCAAAAACATAGAGCCGTTTATTTAACTCTAGATTTAATGACTTAGTAAATAGTCAACTAAAAGTAATGTAAACCTTACTTTCAACTGGTGAGTGTGAACGAACCAAGTGCTTTAAAATAGGTCCCATTGTAGGGTAACAAGGAGTTGGAACTCTGATAACTGAGTTTGTTTCATCAATGGTCAGACTATGAGGAGGTTGATCAACAATTGAGAGCATAACACGGCCATCAGGTCTGAGAGTATCTTCCTCAGGAGCAGAGGACAAAGGGTCTCCTAAGTTGTGAATGTCATCTATCAATCTAAAATTTAAAGTTAAAATATTTACCAAAGTTATACACATTGCCTGCAGCTCGGCCTCTAATAATCCCACCATAGGACCGTGATGACCCTTCAGCAAGAGGTTGAACCTTGGGAGGAGATAAGCATGTGATATCCAGAGCTAAGGAATTCATGATAGTACTATAAATATGTGAGTAAATATAATTACAAACCATTGATCTTTGGCTTTGCTTTTTCAAGCTGAGCAGTGGATCACACCTTCTCTTGGTCAGGCGATGCCATAGAGAAGTCACCATCATCTTCTCTATGAGGAGAAATGGACTTGGTAGGCATGGGACAATGGCGACCTACTGGCGGACCCATCTTGATGGTGGACCTGTCAGGAGAGGGGGACGAACTTTCTTCATTGTCACTGTATGGTCACTGATTCCTTTGCTGATAGGCTCACACTCTTGACAAGCACGACTGCTTGAAATGGATGGAGCAGGAGGAAGGTGGGAGGAGGTAAGGGACCAAGCATCACGCTCTGGAGGTGCAACAGTCATCCCCTCCTCCTCCAACTTCTTTTCAATACTAAAAAGGTATAAATTTCATAAAGAGCATGAGCAAAGAAAGCACTTATGGTGTCAGCTTCTTTGGAACCCCTTTGGCATCCTCTGAATCATCCTCTACTGCATGCTCAGCATGAGTTTTCCTATAAAACAGGGGGAAAATTTTGAGTTGAGAGTTAGCAAGGGACAAATAACATACCTGTTTGATTGGGGAGCTTGCTACCCTTTGTACTGCTTACCAACTCCAAAATGCAGATGCTGACCTAATCCACAAGTGGTTGGTCGTATTTGCATTTGCACAGCATGGACACCCCATGCGAATTCTACAACTGTGGACACCCTGTGTGAATTCTGCGACTGAGCACAGCATGGACACCCTGTGCAAACTTGCTTACATGTGCACCAACTCACATGACACAACTGATACAACTCTGTGTCAGGTCATTTCTGAATCTAATTTCTTCTCTTCTGAGTCTGATCTTGAGTTAATTAGTGTTTCTTTCTTATCTAAATTGATCTAGTCCCTGTGTCCAATTCAAATCACCTGACATTCATGTATGCTTTGCCCCCTTCCTCCTCCCTTGGCTTCTAATTTACACCTTTAGTTAGTAAAATTGAATTTCTCTTGAGCTATGCCTTATGACCATAATCTCCTGGCTGAAAAGAAGGCTAGAAGACCTGAAAAAAAAGTCCTGACAATGTTCAGGAATATCACTTGCAAATTTCTTGTAAGTTGTTTATGTTATAAATCTTTCTTATTTTGTTTGACAAATTAATTGTTACAACTGCAACTGATCCCAAATGTGGGCAACTGCAACTGGAAAAAGACTGGACTGTGGTTCAGTCCAGTTCAGTCCTATGTATATTTTCAGTCCTGTAGACTGGACCTGCGAACACTAATCCAGGACTCAGGCATAATGTAATGTGACAGCCATAAAATATGTCATGCATACCATACATTGATGGTTGGTGGGCATATTTCCCTACCTAAAATCCCCATATCCAAAAATTAAATGAGTCAAATGATCAAAATATAAGTGGACTATAATTAATTATTTGGTACAAATTTTGCAAAAAAAAACTTGTAAAAAAAGTATCTAGTCGTATCTTTTTTAATTGTTGACCATTTTTTGATGGACCACAGGTCAAATTGAAGATAATAATTATGGTTACAAGGGCCTGTAATGCAAGTGATGTTTAACTGGTTGCAACAGGTTTAAACCAATCTTTTTGCAGTTCTACAATATTTTTTTAAATAAAAGAATAGTAACTGGACTACAAAAGACTGGTCCATAAATATACTGCTGGTCCAAACCTAATCAGTTCTGTTAAGTATAGTTTCAGTATTTTTTGCAGTCCTATGGCCTGGACCTTTAAACACAAGTTGCTGAGGTACACTGACTTGGCTCACAAGCTTATTGTTTTCTCTCAGCAATTTTATGTACTCTTAAATGAACCCTATGTATCTTTATTTTTTTACTTTTTTCTAGGTGTCAAGACATTACTCTCTCCATGTGCTCAAAGGACTGGGAACACATCAGTTGGAAAACAAATCTCAGAAGACAAAAAGAAATGGGCAAAAACTTGGATGTGAAAAAAGAAGCATTTTGAAGCATACCCCAAAACATTCAAATTTGAGGTCAGATGGTTTCAGACTTTTGTTTTGTGCAGACAAAAATAGTCAAACATTGGAATTTGGAATCCATCATTCAAGGATGTTGTCTGAGGTACTTTGCTCTACTGCAAGAAGTCTATTCCTTGCATCCAAACATTGTATTTTGAACTTCTCTGCCTCAGTGTAGTTTCCCTGGTTATGGTATGTGATGGCAAGACTTTCCATGGCACTGATGGTGTCTGGGTGTTCCTCCCCAAGAAGTCTGGTTCTTGCATCCAAAACTTTCTTCAGCAGCTTCTCTGCCTCTGCATAATTTTCCAAACTGATGTAACTGACTGCAAGATTTGCCATGGCCATGATTGTATCTGGATGTTCAGATCCAAAAATTCTATTTCTTGCATCCAAAACCTGCTTCTCCAGCTCTTCTCCCTCAATGTATTTTCTGAGGGCATGATATGTTACTGCAAGATTTGCCATAGCCAAGATTGTATATGGATGTTCAACTCCAAGAATTTTGATACTTGCATCCAAAAATTGCTTTCCCAACTTCTCTGCCTCTATATATTTTCTGAGGCTTTGATATGTTGCAGCAAGATTTCCTATGGTTAGTATTGTGTCAGGGTGTTCAATTCCAAGGACTCTGTTTCTTGCATCCAGGACTTCCTTCTGCAGCTTCTCTGCCTCTATATATTTCCCCAGGCTTCCATAGGCTGATGCAAGATTTGCCATAGCCAAGATTGTATCTGGATGTTCAATTCCAAGAATTCTGTTTTTTGCATCCAAAATTTGCTTCTTCAGCTTCTCTGCCTCTGTATAATTTCCCAGATTGTCATAACTGACTGCAAGATTTGCCATGGCCATGACTGTATCTGGATGTTCACATCCAAGAATTCTGCCTCTCGCATCCAAAATTTGCATTCCCAGCTTCACTGCCTCTCTGTATTTACCCAGGTTTCCATATGTTCCTGCAAGATTTGCCATGGCCCTGATTGTATCTGGATGTTTGGCTCCAAGAATTCTGATGCTTGCATCTAAAACTTGCTTCTTTAGTTTCTCTGCCTCTGTATATTTTCCTAGGGATCCATATGTTGCTGCAAGATTTGCCATAGCCCTGATTGTATCTGGATGTTCACATCCAAGAATTCTGTTTCTTGCATCCAAAATTTGCATTCCCAGTTTCTCTGCCTCTATGTATTTGCCCAGGCATCCATATGTAACTGCAAGATTTGCCATAGCCCAGATTGTCCCTGGATGTTCAATTCCAAGAATTCTGTTTCTTGCATCCAAAACTTTCTTCTGCAGCTTCTCTGCCTCTATGAAATTACCCAGGCTTCTATATGTTTTTGCAAGATTGGCCATGTCCTGGATTGTATCCGGATGTTCAACTCCAAGAATTCTGGTCTTTGCATCCAAGACTTGCTTTCCTAGCTTCTCTGCCTCTATGCATTTTCCCAGGCTTCTATATGTTTTTGCAAGAGTTGCCATGGTCCTGATTGTCTCTGGATGTTCAACTCCAAGAGTTCTGTTCCTGGTATCAAAAGCTTGCTTTCCCAGCTTCTCTGCCTCTATATATTTTCCCAAGTTTCTATACATTGTTGCAAGATTTGCCATAGCCAAGATTGTTTTTGGATGTTCAACTCCTAGGATTCTAATGTTTGCATCCAAAACTTGCTTATTTAGCTTCTCTGCCTCTCTGTACTTTCCTAGGAATCCATATGTTGCTGCAAGAGCTGCCATGATGATGATTGTATCTGGATGTTCAATTCCAAGAATTCTGATGCTTGCATCCAAAGCTTGCTTCTTTAGCTTCTCTGCTGCTGTGTATCTTCCTAGTTTTTCATATGTTCCTGCAAGCTTTGCCATGCTCCTGATGTTATCTGGATGTTCAATTCCAAGAATTCTTATGTTTGCATCCAAAACTTGCTTTCCCAACATCTCTGCCTCTGTGTATTTTCCAAGGCTTTTATATGTTGTTGCAAGATGTCCCATGACCCTGATTGTATCTGCATGTTCAATTCCAAGAACTCTCTTTCTTGCATTCAAAACTTGAACCTGCAGTTCCTTTGCCTCACTTGAATATCCTTGCTCTTCTAACAAACAACCAAACTTCTCATAGCTATCATCAAAGTAATTATCATTTTCTTTATGCTGATCTGTTATGCTTTGTTGCATATTTGCTCTCACATGTGTTACTAGCATCCTGCGGAACCCATATGGCTGGCTTGTGTCATCTTTCAGTGCACAAGACAAAGTAACATATGCTATTAAAGAACATTCCTGCCTCCTTCTCAACACCATTCTGTCCCTGCCCCATGCATGGACCAATGGGTGCATCCCATACTCACACTCAGACAGGCCTTGCTTAATCAAGCTAAGAGATATCAACATCTGAATCCCCTCTCTAAACACAAAATTATTCCAGACACCTGCATCATCAAGAGGAAGCAGTCTGCAGTCCAATATGGAGCTTGCAAGTGGTAAGTCAGACTGCAGAGCTCCTTGACACTGAACAGCAGCATAGGCAAAGATTTCCTCAGTGATACCCTCATGATGGAAGAAAGAAAATAATTCCAGTAGAAGTAGTGCACTATTCGCTGCCTCACTTCTATGAGGATCATCTGATTGAGATCTCTGCTGGATTTCCTCATATGATAGCTCCAAAGTTCCATAGACAGATCTATTGTATTTAGATGCCCCTGTAAACTCTGTTTGAGATAGTAATGTTTTTTGATGCTTGGAGTACTTCACAAGATAGCCCCCAATGTCAATGGCCCCAGAAGCAATATAAGCACCAGCTTGGTCAATAGCAAGTGGAAGGTAACAGAGCTCTTTCACAAATTTCAAAGCCTCAGTTTGAAGATCTACTCTGGATGGATCCAAGCAACTAGCCTTCAGAAGCAGTGCAACAGCATCATTCTCCTCCATCTCCATCACTTCCAGAGAATTCTCTGGTAAAGTTAGGCAGCTCATGGTAGAGTTACGACTAGTGATCAAAATATTTCCCCATTGACCAGGTGGAAAAAATGCTTTAAGCTCAGCAGGTGACAGAGTATCAGCATTGTCAAAGACCATTGCATAGTTCTCTTTAAGAGAGCCAATCCACCAGAGAGCAGACTCCAGTGACCCATCCAGTGCAGAGGACTGAGCTTCTGGCAGGTTACGGATACCTTTAAGCCCCTGTGTGATGGTGTCAGCAGAGGATGCATCAAGCCAGCAAACAGTAGAAAAACTAGCAGAAGATTGAATTTCAGAAACAAAAGTCAGACATGATTTTCAATGGATACTTACTGATTAGACATTTCCTCAATAAACTTCAAGCAAATTTGAGTCTTTCCAACACCACCCATTCCATACAACAGAAAATGCTTTTGCTCCTGAACTTGATCATTGGAACTATTCAAGAAAAGCTCCTTCAGTCTGGCAATGATTGCTGCCTGGCCTGTGAATCGAATACTTGGGTTTGGCATGAGGGGAATGACTGTGCTAGATGTTCTTCTGTTGCCAAAGTTATTGATGTTGATCTGTTTAGATTATAATCAGCTTGTACAATGAGCATCTAATTGTTGTTTCACATACAGTGCTAGCTTCATTGATTGTGCAATCCCTCAAGACAAAGTGATGGGCACCCGAGAAAACATGTGTTCCGCTCATTTTGAGCCGTAGAAGATTACAGAGTTGGGAGGGGCGAAGGGAAGGAACGAAAAAGCGCCTGCGACGCCAGACCCCCAAATCCGGCCACGTGTTGAGCATGAGGCATGAACAAATAAATGTAAATTCAAGTTATTTTTATCGAGCATTGAGCGTCAAAATTCCATTCACCGCGGCCGTTCCAGCGAAGAGACCTACTTGCGCTCAAAGGGAGCCGCTTCGAGATTGCTACGGACATTGAAGCTTAAAAATCCAGGGCGGCTGGATTTTCCCTGTCCTGGACTTCACACTGCAGGTACCCGTTTCGAGCCTGAGGAAGATACGAAACTTGACTTGGTCTGCTCGAGTCCGCTCTGTGGCTGAGTCTGCTACTTATTATATAGATTGAGCGGGAATGAAGGATGAACCCAGCCAATGAACACAGTCCGAGTCTCGACTTGATCTCGACTCAGCCCTTTTCCGTGAGCTGTCTTCAGAGTCCACCTTTCAGGCTCTGGAGAAGCATGGAATGCCTAGTACGTGGTTATATTCGCTGAGTGGCCCATCTCGCTTCCAGTTCGCCTCTCCCTTGGGCGGAAGTCCCCATGATCGCCTTTCCTGCAGGCTGTGTCGGCCAACTCGAGTTGACCGTCCAGGTATCGGACAACGCTAGTGACTCAGTGAGCCTGAACTCCTGAAGTGGAATGTACGTCCACGGCGACGAACGGGACGCTAATAGTATCACCATTGCTAGGGAATCAGCGAAGACTAGGGCAATGGACCGTAGACAATTTATAGTATCCAATCAGATTCAGAACATGACGTGGACATACGGTTTCATCATATCATCACTTCCACAAGTTTCGACAATGGCTGACAGGAGCAGTGTGTTGGTTATGAATTCGATTGATGAGTACCAGCCTTTGTAAATACATATACCTTTGATTTAATCGTTAGATCTCTACTGATAAAAGTCCGGTCACCCGCTCGAACGACCACCTTGACCCCTGCACGATCACGCCCACTTGGTCGAATAATAACCTCCTAGAAGTCGTTGAACAATCCCTTCTACTCCATGGAACGATCGCCCCGTCGGCACGCTCGACAGCTTAAAGGGCCAAACTCAAGTCGAGTGCCTCAAAGGATCACATCAACTTTTTCTAGGTTCATCTCCTGAAACAGCATGCCAGCTGCGAGGCGCAGTTGCTTCTTCTGCTTCTTTTGTTTTTCTAACTTTGCCTCCATGGCCAGCTATAACGACTATGTATCAGCATTCCGAAAACAAGAATAGCACTACAAAAAGGAACGGAAACAGAGAAAAAGCGTAAGACATGAAAAAAAGGTTAGCCCGAGAAGATGCCAGGAAACCACAAGGACACCCGAAAAAATTGAACATACCACAGCCCCCTCCCTGTGCTCGTGGTTATACTTGTTTTCGTTCTCATCTCTGACGCACTGTCATCCGATTTTCCGAGTAACACGTAGCCACAGTAGCCAACTTGATTGGGGAGCCCAACGAACTCCAACGAGATCATATCTGGCTTACGACGCTCGGAGTTCGCGTTCCCTCCTTGGTTTTTGTTCTCTGATTCGGCGGAATTGAAGGTAGGTTCCCCGCCGCCGGACACGAGGGCCCTTGGGTCGAGTGTGAGGATATCTCGGAAGAAGGGAAGGTGATGGAATGATGGGATGCGGGTGGTTAGCTAGAGGAGGGATGTGCCAGAGGCTGAAGGGATGCGGATTGTTGGAGTATATACCCACACAGTGAATGTTGGCTACGGGTGAAGGAGACGGAGAGGAAAGAAATATAACGTGCATTACGACAGAAACGAGGAGACGCAGAAACTCGAGGAATCGCGATTCTGCACCGTAGTGATTATGTAAGAGCCTGGCCAAGAGAGGAACATTTGAGCAATGAACTAGGATATAATTGAACGGAACAGACGTGATGTCGCGACGTGGCTCCGCGCAAGTGCAGCTCGGCGTACTCATCCGTAGCCCCCGTATTGCCAGGTGCTATCGAGTCTATTCAAACCCTCACGCGTCGGGCCTCAGCTACCACACAAAAGCAATCGAAGAAAAAACGGACGTATTGTTGAATAGGCACGAAGTCGATAGCCTGCCCATGGAGGCTAGTCAGAGGGTGGTACGGTGCGCCAAGTTTTGCGCTTTTCGGGGAGGCGTTGCATGGCGTCGGCTTTGACAGTATGACTGAGCCTTGACTGAGCCCATTGTCGGATTTGTGTTTCCTCGACAACCACGACGACGCCAAGGCGGATCGTGCGAGTTGTTCAGTTACCTCCAACTTGGAGGTCCCACAGAGTTCACCTCATCCCCCATCCATCCGCGGAAATCCTTGGCCCTCTCTTTCAAAACCTAAAGCAAGCCGCTGCGGAAGAACCCCGCGTGCAACAAGCCCAGGCCTACAGCCCACGGACGTTAATTCTGGCTCCTACACATAAGCTGTCGTGCCAGCTATCAGGGTTCGCCAAATCCCTGTTGTACAATGCCAAACTCCGCGTGCTCTGTGCGTCCAAAGCGAATGCTAAGAACATGAAGGAGCGGGGTGAAATCGCGAGCAAGATGGCGGCGCAGTTTGAAACGATGGTTAGGAGGGTGAGTTTGAGGTCAGGGAGGACAATTTCCCTGGAAGTGAGAATGCCAATGAAGTTGATGGGGATGGTTCGTGGTCGGGGCTGGGATCGGAAGGAGGGCGAGGAGGAGGAGAATGAGGAGGAAGGAGGGCGACGCCAAGGAGGGAGAGAGATAAGATGGTTGGGTTTGGCGAGTGGAGGAGTAAACCTGACGTGGGTCTGGCGAGTGTGGAGTGGGTTATCATTGATGAAGCTCATGTTCTCATTGGTATGTATGATTATTCTTTTTGGTTCATTTATACTAACTCTTCCTCAGATCCCGAATTCCAAGCAACGACTGGAACACTCCTGTCCGACATCAGGCTTGCTGGTGAACATTCTGTCCATGCCTATTTCCTACCCATTCAGTCTCGTCCTAACAAGCGCTACCATCCCCACCGCCTACCTTGAAAACGGCCATCCATCTCTAATCAGATTCGCCTCTCCGTGGCTGCAACAGCTTCCCCAGACCTTGCGGACTGAGTACGTCTCCCGGACTGAGGTGGACAAGTTCGTGGACATCGAGCGGCGGATACGCAGAGTCTGGGTTAACGACTCGTTGACATTCCATCGACAAGCCGGGCACCTGTCCAAGGTGCTCTGTTCTGCACCAAGAGCACTTACGATCTACCTGCCACTAGGCAGCATTTTATGATCACGTTGTGAGTCAAATGTATACGATCTCTCCCCTTTTGATTTCACTTTCAGACTCAAGTTCTAATCCCCGTTTTATCATAACAGGTGATATCATCCGGTCGACGACGCCAACGGGCCTGTCATCGCCTTCAACTCCGAGAAGGTTCCAGGATCTGTTGGAAACAGTTGTCGAAGACCACAGCTCGTAAGTCGTCTTCGTGCTCATTTTCCCCGAAATCGCGATTGCTCAACTGTAACCAGGTCATGGAGGGCCATGGAACTGACCCGAAATCTACACAACGACGTGTTGAACTTCTTGCTTGTAGGGCAGCACTTCACAGCGTGTCCTCGCTCCGTACGGACGAAGAAAAGAACGCAATTCATCGCCATAAACAATCTGAGCAACTACCACAACTTCCGTTCACTGCTCTAATTACAGTCGAGATCATCACAGCAAATGGAATAGCCCACCCTCATCTTCGTTTTGATCTCTATACAAGAACAAGTCGCACAAGATCCCTTTGACAAACCATGGAGTTATAACAGGTCATTTGCAAGACGGACTTCTAGTTCCCTTGGTGACTCCGAAGTTGAATCAGTTAGCATTCTGCTACAACCATACCCAGGAACACATCTGGTGAAGACAACGCCAGTTTACAGCTAGATTTCGATTCACCATTTACTCCATGTGATGGGCTACCCAAGAAGAGGAGGGTCGTACCTTCACAACCAACGTTCTGAAGTATTCGAGCGCGTTTGCATCGTTTTCAAGAGTAGCAGGGGCCAAGTCGGTTTGTCCGTTCTTCGGCATCACCTGGATTCTCTGTGCTGAGGCGTCATGGTCAGAAGCATGGGATCGTCATCACGAGTTCGTGTAACCCCGGGTACTGCATCAAGTATCGTCTCCCTGGCGATTTCCACAAAGCGAACGCACCAGCCACCAGGCTCCTCGTCCCTCCATGGCGTGGAACCATGTGGACAACAACGTCGACTGTTGGAATGAGCGACATACGGATTGTGGGACACCACAAAGTGACGGACGGACATCCGACAGAGATTCAAGCATGATGCGGCTTTGGACTGCCCTCACGAGTTCGTCCTCGTCTGGGATATCGCGGTATTAGTGCAGTTTCCGTTTTTTGAAGGGGCACGCATTACGCGGCAACTCTCTCCTTTGATTACAAGGACGGGCAAGGTGAGGCTTGCGTGCATGTACTGCTGCGTTTCTTCTGCTGACCTTGTCTTCAAGGTTTCTACACGACCAAACATACTTCGCCGTAGCCCACTTACCAATGCCTTAGCCCAAGACGGGTAGCGTAGCTTAAACATGGTGATTTCTTGCCAGCCCGTCGATTCGTCGAAGAGATTGCGACGGAAGGCCTTGCTGTGGTTTGGGGCAAGGTTGACATGAGGTTGATGAGGAAAACGGATTACTCTGGTGCTAATGCCTTCAGAGAAAGGACTGCCATTGCGGGTATGTGTAGCATGCAATGGGTATAGAATTACATAAAGGTACAATGTACGATGAATAATGAAACTGGATAGCGAGGCCACTACACCGTCCCATCCACGCAACCTTCATGCCTGCAAGATCGTCAACCACCAATTGGATGACGTTGAACGCACGGTCCTGTAACCAGAAAACACTACCATTGCAGTAGCGCCTATTATAGAAGTTGCCGAGCTTGCACATGCATGAGATGAAGATCCAGATGGAGTTGAGGGTGGCGATCGACTTGCTGGGACGCCCCAAGAAGATGGAGGTCAATCTTGCGGGCATTATGGACTAGTCGTGGACAGGCTGATCCCAGTGATTGAGATCGAAGGATTGCGTCGCGGCATAATGTGTTAGGATGCTGGAGGAAACACGCAGATGGTACTTAGATATGACCCCATAAACGATATACGAAGCTGAATGACAGCCCATCCCTGATCACCGAATCGGCCAGCAAATCAATGGATACTTATGGCGATGCTCAAGCATACCGATGGTGGGAGCGAACCAAGCAAGCTACAGCGATGGCTGAACCTCCCGTTCCCCAATGCAACACCATAGCCAGAAACAAGGCGATCGCCATTCTCGATGACACATTCGGCCGCCAACGGCTGCGGATTGTTCGGGCATAGCTCGCGGAGGAGACAGTGGTGATTGCTGGGGTCATTGAGGTGTTCATAGTAGACATGAAGGGAGTACGGTGGTGATGGTGATGTGCCTTAAGGGACGAGTGAGTGTCTTCATGGTACTTGAAGCATGTTTGGCATGAACAATGTTGGCTTTGCTTTGTTGGGGGTCTGGGTGTATGTTGTGTTGCCTTTCCGCGAACGATGACCTGGAACGGACGCCACCAAACCCTATCTGAAGACTAGCTCCAATACCACCTCCCGCGTCCCCTCAAGGTTGGCTCGTACCTCCGGATGCAACTCTGCTGGGGCTGGGGTCGTAGAGCGCACGATCCGTTGTGCAGGAGCAACCATAAGACGCGTTTTAGTAAATTCAGAGCCGTTGGTGTATGTTGTCTTGGCTGAGGCGTGTGAACATGTTGGGAATTTGCATTGGCTTTGGTCCGCTGGAAAGAAGTCGTTTGGAGTGGAAAGCGGGTCTTCAGCTTCAAGGCTAGAAGGCTCCGTGTTGGCGACTGAGGGAAGTCAATCCCACTCGAACGATGAAGGTGTTGATTCCCCCCTTATTACACTCTGCTTTGGCATCCTCCAAATTGAGGGGTGTAGTATCGCGGCAAGGGAGTCAAGTAAATCGGCGAACATACAGTCCAACTGTACCTGGCTGCCCACCCGAGTCTTGAAGGACTTCATTCAAAACCCCGTCCTGATGTAGCATCCTTGTCCTCGCTATTCCGACCGAGGACGAAGTTGAGTTCCGTTTGGGCTTCCTCTGAACGTCTGGGAGCATGATCCTGCAGGTAGCATTCGTTTACCGGAAACTCTCCGAGAGTCTCTCCTACGCAGCGATTCCCCCCTCCAATCACAGGTAGGGAGATGCTTGTATGTCTCCCACCGCTCCTTCAGAGCTTGGGTAGGAGCCCAGTGCCTGAGCGGATACTTGTTGTGCTGCACAGCGCCATCAGCATGCATGCGTTCGAAAGCAATAAAGTAGCTGAAGCCTGATGCCAACGAAGTTGACGGGTATGCTCGCTTCGCTGAACTCAGCCAGATGGAAGCAAGGAATGGATCGTCCACTAGTGCCCAAGATCGCATGGAGGAGGGTGGTGTTACCCATCCACTACTCGCGAACATCAAATGATGACTGCGGAATGAGGGAGTGCCAGCCCGGCTCTGGGTGTTGCGCTTGGATCGTTCATCTGCCGCGGAAGGGTGATACCCTCCTTTTCTCGAGAGGGGATTAACGCAGGCGGATGACGAACTGAAATGGGGAGATGAGCTGGTTTGATCTCGGTGGTGGGAGCAGGAAAGCAGGCCAAATCCCATGATTCGATGATTCAACATAGGATTGGGAGTCGTCACCTTGAAGTCCGTCTTTCAGGTTGCCTGCCATGATGTGACTAAGAACGTTGAACCCCGGTCGCGAAGACGGCATACCAGGAGGCATATCGATGGACGTCATCAATGGGGGGTGACATCGACTGTACCTGAAACAGTTATCAGAATTTCTTGTGCGGTGAAGAGGAGCACTGACAAACCAACGTCAACAGACCACTTGCTTATGGCGATGGTGTTGGTCTCTCAGTATGGCTGAAGTGGGGAGCACCGTAGACCGTACCCTACATAAGGGGATCAACGTTCAACATTCAACTTTGGCGCGGGGTCGACACAGAAGTTGAAGTCATCGCTGGTCGCAACCTGATTAACGGAGTTGAGCCATCCCGAAGTCCAATACGAAGGTGACACACCAGATGTAGTCGATCGATTCGGCGGCCGTTTGTCAAGAGGATCTTGTTAAAACGGCCATTAGATGCATGTAATGTCGATTGGACGATACGGTCTATAACCAAATAATCATCAGAACTTTTGCCCCCAAGGAGCCTCAAGGGGAGGGAGACAGAGATAAAGCGTACACTTTCGAGTCCGACCACCGACAGAAGACGAGCCATGGTCTAGTTACTCCTAATCAAGCCAGGTGAAAGCTGAAAAAAGCTCGTTCGCTCCGCGTGCGTGTATGCTTAAGTACTGTGTCAAGCCGGAGTGGGTCCTGATATAGTTCGTAAAGAGTCTGGAGTTTCTGCATTTGAGCGAGTTCTTGTAGGCGAGCGCAGGTGTCAAAAGCCTCTCTGAACCTCAGAGGTTGTCCGGGGATCCACTAGCAAGTCTAAACCAAGTAATTGGATCCTGAGGTGAGCACCGGCTGGTAGCAGGGTGAGCCGGTTAAACAAAGAGGTTGTTAGCGTGTTTGGCGATGGTGGGCACTGGTGCAACTTGACAACTCCCACGACCTCACACAACTCGCCAAAGCCGACGCCATCCAACGCCTCTTCGAAAAGCGCAAAAAATCGCACTTTGTGCCACCCTTCTCCCCCCTCTTCCGAAACAAAGCCCTCCCCTCCTCGAACCAAGACTAGGGGCGTTTTCCCCTTGATTGGCCTCGGGTGGTATAGCTTACTTGCGGGTGCCATGTCGCGATATCACGTCTGTTCCGTTCAATCATATCCTATTTCATTGCTCTGACGTTCTTCTCTTGACTAGGTTCTAACGTGACCACGATGGACACTTCAAGTTTCGTAAACCGTACTGGTTAGCTCGGGCTTGCGCCTTACCACTGCTAGTGCCAGTGGCTCCTCACTTCAATCGTAATGTACGTTATATTTCTGCCCTCCCCGTCTCCTTCACCGGTCGCTAACGTCCGCTGCATAGGTACACATCCCACTGACAATGGGCGTTCCTCCACCCTCCGCACTCCTCCTCGACCTATGTACCCGCATCCCATCGTCCCATCACCTTCGCAGCCTTCCGAGACATGCTCTACCCTGGCTACTCCGCCAGTTTTTAAATCACCCCCGTGTCTGAAGGCGGAGAACCGAATTTCCATTCCGCCGAATAAAATCCATTCGAGGACGAAAAATCTCGGAATGAACGCGAACTCCGAGTGTTGTAAGCCGACCGGGTATGGCCTCTTTGGATTCAGCGTTCGTTGGGTCCCTCGTCCTCGAATCGATTCCACCATTGCGGCGAATACGGGGGAAGGGAAAGAGGGAGGGGGACCGTTTGCAAGGATGGAACGATTACGTGTGTCTGGGAAGATAGGACCAGGAGATGAGGACTAGAACAAGGATGGAGAGGAGGCTGTGGTATGTTCAGTTTTTTTTCCGGGTTTTTCGCTTTTTGCAGTTTTATTGTTTCTTCGGGTGTAAAATGTTTGGTGGTAAGGGACTGTGGGGATAAGGTGCCGCATACACACGTGAACCCTACAAATATATTGTATCATGGTCTGTCTACGAGAGACTAATAAACTTGCATTTCTCAGCATGTTGTAAGGCCATCCGACGTAGCAATCTCTCCAACGAATCCACGAACATTTCCACATTCAAGCTGTGCTATCATCCTCTGTATGATCATCAGACCATCCACTCCTCGCCGCCACCTATGGCGGAACTGAGTGAAGCGAGCACACCCGGTTGACTTTGTTGGTATCAATGGCCTTGTTGCTTTCGAACGCATGCATGCTGATGGCGCTGTGCAATACGATAGGTATTTGCCCAGGAACTGGATTGTTTGTCAAAGTCTTTGAAGGACGTGGATGACCCTCGCCGTCCTTGTCATCGTCGGAGAGTGTCGCTGCATAAGAGAGAGACTCAGAAAGGTGCCTTGTAACGAGAGATTCACTGCTCTTGGATGGTAGCAGTCTAACGTATTCGGTAACCTCAAAGAAAAGAAACAAGCACTGATCTAGAATTCGGAGCGTATACATAACACACACATAAAAACAGTCCACAATCACCAAAGTCCATTCAAGCCCTCTCCTGCCTCCTCGTCAAACATGATTTACTTGCAGTACCCATAAGCTTTTTTGCCACTGGTTGCGCAACAATTCATATACTCCTCCCCCTGGCTCCCGGCGTCACAGTAGCCACGCGAACTTTTGGGACAACTCGGCATCATATTGATCAAATAGTGTTGATTCCCCGTGTGAGAACCTCAGATAGCAATCGCACCAAAGGGCAGAAGATGATTGGACAAGCGCCGCGAGAGCAACGAAGGTGGAGATGCTGATTACTTTCATGACGATCCGCTCGAGGATGACTTAGCTCAAGAAGAATTTGGGAGTAGGAAGGTAGTTGAAACTTACTGTCAATTGACGGTAGATTACTGAAAACTTGAAGACGCTGCACTCGATTGGAGCTCTGGCCTGAGGAATCGACTCTGTACATCTTGTTTTTATACATCTACAGCTTCCCAACGGGAGCTAATAGTGCTTGGAAGGTCTTTCAGCAGGTAAGCATTGACCTTGTCGATGTGGGTACCGAGCAAAAAGTATAGATACCTATCATTTTCTGGCGAGCATCTGGTGGTTTTTGATCTGAAGATGGTTAAATTGCAGGTTAATCGACTGGATTAATTGAAGGATTTTGAGTAGTTTCGGCCCGTCAGTGAGTTCTAATCGCCTCGCCACATTATGGGCTTCTTTTGTCGTCGACACTAATCAGACTTGAACGCATGAACGTTGGGATTGGCTAATCGAGCAGATTAAATTTCAGATTTTAGAGCACATACTGGTGGCAAATGACATGTTAATCGGCTATTAGTGAAGTCCAGAATCATCCGTGAGTTGAGCTCTGATCGCCTCGTCGTGTTCTGGACTTCTTTTGTGGTCGATATCCTTGCGACTTCCAAGTTCCTACACAGTCCAATGACACATGAACGTCACGGTTAGGATTTACCAATCAAACAGGCTCGAATTCAGACTCCAGGTTGACGAGTCACGAAAGGTGTGCACGCCAACCGTTGCAGCTATCGAGGTATCGATAGACCAGATATTGTTGGAATATTACAATACGGCATTTACTAGAATATTCTCGCACTTAATTAATTAGTAATATCGAACCATTAACTTAGTAATCCCAGTATGTAGATAAATCTAGAATATAGTAGATACATTGTAATTAGGTATATAAAGGTTGTAGGAGTTCGTAAATATAATGTAGTTCATTCTTTAATTCCAACAGATATCAAAACGCTCCGCTTTGTAACTTCGTTTAGTTGTGGGGCCTCAGGGTATATGCAAACAACCTTACTAGGAAGGTGTGGCTATATATGCAACAAAGCGGGAAGGAGCGGAAAGGCAACGCCTGCCAAATGGCTGTGGGTGGTTATTTGGCCAGCTCCAAAAGTAAATAAAATCGCGTCGCGGAAATTGGTCTATCGATACCTCGATAGCTGTGATCAGACTGCATTCTTGGGGAAAATAACTGATCTCGGACGGCTCTTGAATATTATCGTGGATCGCCTACTAGCAATAAAACCTTATGAGTCGCTTCGTTTCTTTGTCGGAAGCGAATCGGAAGGTGGTCAAATCATAAATGACAAGACAATCGGTTCAGTTTTCTGAGTCCTCTTTGTGGGAGGAAGAATCTTGAAGTCCTTTGAATCGTAGTCGAGTTCTACTCGCCTCCCAATGTAATTATTTTCCTTTTAAATGATCGATAAAATTTGAAACCCGATTGGAACGCTTCAACTGATGAACTTGAGGTAACGAATGTTATCATTCCCCTTCCATAACGTAGCAATTCTCCCCAATTGAGGTTTGGACGGCAAGAGGGTCGATGCAAGCATGCATCGGAACTAACTGAATGTTGATCGTTATCCCAAGGCGGTGGTGGGGGAAGCAAGCTGACAAGTTGAAGTGAGCCTGCCGACTGTTGGTGAATCTGCAAGCCAATTAACTGCAATTTAACCGGAATCATATCGACGGAGATAGCTTGTGAAACCAAATCTGACTCATCGCTAGATTCCAGCCCTCAATGAACGACTCAAGCGCGTTGGTGTCAGAGGTCAGTTTTTCAGTTCCTCACTTCAAATTCTCGCTGCTCACAATAAGTGAATAAGCAGGAGAATTGACATAATTACCCACATAACCTCAGGTGCAATACCAACTCCGTGGCTGGGCTATCGCAAACGCGTTCAAGTTGCGATGTTCTTCGTCAATGCGTACAGCAAAGCTCCCACTTTGCTATTAAGTATCCAACGCTCCCCATAAGCACTCCAGAAGATGTCGACAGTCCTATTCAAGACGGATCTCTTTAGCTCTCTCCTGATGCAAGGCTACCGTCCAAGCAAGTCCTTTTAAGCGCACAAGCCAAGCATCCGAGCTCTTTCTGATACTCTCCTCGCCTAGACAATGAGGAAATGGACCCCAAAAAGCGGACCTCAGACGCAGGGTGCCCATTCTCTTCCAGGATGACGCATGGAAGACAACCCGGCGCTTTCCTCCAAGACTGGCGTGGGCAGGGGGGTCGGACTCTAGCATTCTTCATTTTTCATCCTCCGTAGTCCACATTACACAGAACTGATGCTGGCAGAACATAAAAGAGCTTTGAAGCTCTCCCTTGCTGTGATTCTACAACCCTTACTTCGGAGTAAGCCAAAGAAAAGCACAAGCAGAGGGGAATCAACACCTTCATCCGTCACGTGATAGATTTCCTCAATCCCCCACACGGAGCCTTCGAACCGTGGAGATTCGCTTTCCACTGCCTTCCAAAGGGGACCAAAGCCAATGCAAATTTCCAACATGTTCACATGCCTCCTGCGCTCAGCTAACGGCTCAGGCTTTACCCAAAGGCGCCCTGTGATTGCTGCTGGGCCATGTATCGCACGCTCTACTACCCCGAGTTCCGTACCAGCCTCAGCGGGGTTGCATCCGGAGATACGAGGAAACCTTGAGACAAAGTGAACTTGGAGCTAGTCGTTGGATTCGGTTTGGTAGGCGTACGTTCGAGGTCATCGTTCGCGGCAGATACGCTTGTGCTCCATGACTCCGGTGTCCACCCAGCATCCATGGCCAGCCCCAATGGAGTTTGTTCAGCAGAAACAAAGGCCTTGATCGCGATCCGCATACCCGGCCTAGTCTTCAGTTTCGGTTGGGTTGTACGTGTGTCGGGTTGTCGTTCATGAAAGGCGCAACACAACATATACCCCAAGACCCTTACTTCATCGAAGGCCCTTGCCCTATCCAACAACTGGCACGTCCCAAGACCTGACGCGGACGTCTACCTTGAAAACAACCTCCAGCGGAGTTCATTCGGAAGAGAGTTACGCTTCCATTGCGAGATGCGGACAGTAAACTTAGACTGAATCTTCGATAATGCGGGCAAGTACGCTGTTTTCCATCGGAGCTACGTACCGCGTTGGCGGGGTATGATCTTTTGCCAGTGCTTTGATCGGCTCGGACGGAGGCCACCACTGGCAGACTAGACGTCGCTTATCTGACGGAGGTTAGGTTGGTTTGTTGAGAGCTCTCTAGTCAGCTCCTCAATGGGGAGGCTGATTTGTAGTCGAACGACGAATAGAGGATGCTGAATGCGCCGGTTCATACGGTGCTATATGAAGTCCGCACATTCCACTGTAGGCATTCTTCAAAATCACCTGGCTTGCGACATTGTTCCCTAGGTTTCCCGCTGACAGCCGTTAGAATCGGGAACGTCACATATGTGACCTGACAATACACAAGCCTTTGACCCTTCAGTTGAAGTCCAACCGAAAGGCCGTCACTACACGTTTGTTTTGGCCACAGGGAGTCGCAAAACATGCCGCGTATGCTTGCGCATCCTCAAAAAGGAACTGCTTGGAGACAGAGGTTTCATCAATCATGATATTGACAATAATGTCGCATCTGCGATGTTACATTAGTATTATCCACCATCTGTTGCTAAAGGTCCGCTTACAACATCATGTTGTTACTTTACAATAGAATTAACCCCTCGGGCTATAGAGCGGACATGAGTACAGGAACCGACAAGACAAATATCAAACGCACCCGATAAATAGTCTTTCGCGGTGCTAGGGCTCTATAAATTGCGAGGTATTCACAGGTTCTTTCACGGCGGATGAACGCGACTTACCAGTCCCTTGATTAACTCGTAAACACTCTTGTCGTGATACCGAAGACCCGTCGCCGGGTCGGTGTATGGTGCCTAGTGCCAATATCAAAAGAGAGAAATATTAAGATTAATTTGACATACCTCCAGCCCGGTGATATCACAGTAATGCTTCTGGGGTAACAAGGAAGGCGGCGCTTCGATAGATGAATCTTCAAGACCACACATCTCATTCAGCAGTTGCACACGGAGCACGATGGCGAGAACGTACAAGTGGGAATCTCCTCCTCTTCAACACCCGTATCCCCATCTACATCCATAGCCGTCCCATCCTGTTTCTCCGCACGCTTCTTCTCCCGTTCGGCTCTTTCTCTCTCTCGCTCTTGGGTAAGCACCGTTTTCAGGTTCTTCGCTCTTCGGTTGTGGTTCTTCCTGTATTCCGGGTTCTTGAATGGCCTATATTCGTTTACATACGAAAATTGTTCGACCAGGGACTGTGGAACTGTCAAACTGGGTCACTCCAATGAAGGCCTCTACTCACTGGACCTTGGGGAGTCGCTGCGCCATCTGATGCGGCTACCCTCCTCTTATATCCACCTTTCGGAGGCCTTTAAGGCCAATGAGAGAGGAAAAGGATTGCTCGGAGGTGGCATACTCACATGGATGTTCGAAGGAAGGTGTTTATGCCAGTTTGTAAACATGCGCAAATGAATTGATCTAATCTATTATCTAATCGTCCCTTTCTTTCTTCTAGTCATCAAACCACTTCAACCAAACCGCCACGCCGCTGACAATGAAAGCAAATATCGGCACAATACTCGTCGGTACAAAGGTAGTTTTGGTTCCGTACAGGCCCGAGCACGTTCCCGTCCGTAAGCTTTGCGTTCTACGGGAGCCAACTTCGGAAGAATTTTGACCAACGCAATTGCAGAAATACCATTCATGGATGCTTAGCGAGGAACTACGCTCGTTGACTGCCAGTGAACCTCTGACATTGGCAGAAGAATACGAAATGCAACGTACGCTCTCCATCTAACGCTTGGTAACAAGCCGTCCTACTGACTTTAATTCGACTGGAATAGAGAAGTGGCAGGTTGATGAGGACAAACTGACTTTTATTATCCTTGCGCGCGACCGCCATGTGGGCGATGTGATATCCCCAGAAGATCCGACACTCAACGATCTGCGGATGATTGGAGATGTAAACCTATTTCTCTCAGGTAGCCTCGCGGAGCTACGCACTGATACCGCGGAGGGGATTGAAGAAGACGAACGCTACGGTGCCGAAGTTGAAATTATGATAGCGGGTACATATTAATTTCATCGAACCCTCATTAGCGTCCTTGGAAATTAAATGACGAAATTTCTTCCTAGAGCCCGAATATCGGCGGCGAGGCTGCGCAATGGAAGCTCTCCAGCTAATGCTTAGCTATGTCACCGGAAAACCAAGCGCCTTCTCCGCGCCTCCATCATCTCCAGCGTTAACCATAGATTCGCCGCTGAAAATCTCCCCGTGCTGCTTGCTCACGCGCATCTCGGAAACTAATATCGCGAGCATCGCTTTGTTTGAGAAGCTTGGATTTCAAGTGACGAAGCGCGTCGAAGTGTTTGGTGAAGTAGAGATGCGGTGGAAGCAGCGTGCGGCTTAATAATGAAAGGTATCTTCGGAAGTTGATTTCGTCCGAACGCTAGCCCGAGGTACACTAGGCAATTGTTATAAATTCGTGGTGTCCAGCATAGAAACTCGCTTTACCCAGCAAACCACCGTTGCTAGACCGAGTAATCGACGTCTGCTCAAAGGGTTTACAAAAGGGTTATACTTAATCAAACAGACTCAATGGCGCCAGAAAAAATGAGATGAAAAGGGATTTGGGTAATATTCGATTCCGGTGTCCGAGGATTCCGAACCAAAGTCTCAGTGAGGAAAAATCTTTGCAGTGAATGTTGACCACGAGAGCCATGGCCACACTTTTATAATACCAACTTCTTCGTTGTTGAATATTGTCCAAGCTCGACAGACCTGACTTTGGATGAGAACCATTTAGACCCGCCTGGTCCCCAAGCCTTCTCAAACGGCTTTTGAATGCGTAGACCCAAACCGTGGTGCTCTTAAAGGGATAGAGTTAACGAACTCGAACGCTCTGTGTTTACGACTTCGTTCAATTTTTGGGGGGGATCTGTATCGATACCTCCGGAGTTATACGCTGGCTGTTGAAGATGTTGGAGGCAATATCGGGAATTGCACCATTCTTATTCGCCTAGTTTCAGCACGTACAATTATTTTACAATTCGTAATAAAATACCTAAAACAATACAGTGGGAAACCATTCTGAGCAGCAAAAGACAACAAGACATCAAGAAGGGGGAAGAGCTACCAGAACGCGAGAATTAATTGTCCTAATGACATTTTTCAAGCGACATTCAGGTCAAAGTTGACGGACTAAAATTCTAGCAAACATTGAATAAGTTTTGAGCAGAGCGTCAAATCTTGGACTCACCAACGTATTATGCTCACTCAAAATACCTGGTGGGTCGCAAGTTCCACTCGTTCTTCGCATAAATTCCAAGATGGGTATACGCATCCGTTTTGAACCCAATTTTCCAACGGACGCCTATCCTCCGAAGGCCCGCCCTCAAAGCTTTCACCTCCTTCAAATCCGTAAAGTCTTCCGTATAAACGCAAATGACGTGCCGTTCGCCTTCTTTACGCGTTGAAACCTTTGCTGATCCTTTCTTAAGCTGAACACAGAGGAGATGGACGACCTTTCCCCATAAATGATCGATACTTTCGTGGTCGGCGAAGATGAGCCACTTGCCCACAAGCACGTTGTGAGCGCGCGATATTTGATCAAGGTTTTCAACGGTTACGGCCCCAGAAGTGATGAGGTTTTGGAATGAGGAAATGAGAGAGGCAACATCAGGCGTGCACGGTTGATTTCCGCCTCTATCTATAGCGATCCATGCACTGTAGGCCGGCGGTGTACGACTCGGTGGCCATCGTGTCAAAAATTGGATGAGTCTTTCCTCCGTTGATGTGACTTCGTCCCAGCACGAACCTATCCACGCTCCATCGGCATCTTGAAAGAGTTTGTCGGCAGGTGAAGGAGGGGGAACCCAATACGAGTCAGGAATCGATGGGGAAGATTCTGGAGTGCCACTGTCCATGTCAACATCCATATCGATATCTGTCATGGGAGAAAAGTAGAATCAAAAGAATAGGAGGACAAAGTAATATAGAAAGCGAGTTTTGGAGATATTTGGAGGCTCGGGTTGGGTATCGGACAGCGGACGTTACAGATAATCGATGTCGAAGCGAAAACTAAAAGGAAGTCAAAGCCAAACAATTAGACGGTCCGCCATCGGGCCGTTTCCCGATCGTTGATGTTGATGTAACTTTTGGTTGGAGCTTCCTGTCAATATCCCAGCAATATCCTTCATTCTCCACCAAGCGTTACACTTTTTTAATGGAAACTAATGAAGGAAATACGAGGTTCGTACATGAATACCTGTTTTTCAGAGTTTCCCGTCATCGTTATCTTGCCTTTTCACAGTGACCCCTATGTCGAGACGCGTGGACAGGGCACTCCTCTCGGAAACATTCTTAACTCTCCTGCCATGGCACTCTTACATTCCGCTTCTATCCCTTCCGATAATGACGTGCTTCAAGTGAAAGTTACGATTCAAGAGGGCAAGGAGAACCTTCGATTACTGAACGAACGAATTGCGCTCTTACGTTTGAGTCTCCTCGAGCTCGAAAGACACCGTGAGGAGGTGCAGACGTATGTGACACATCACGAAGCTGTCCTATCGCCTATACGCCACTTGCCTCCAGAAATACTCTCAGAAATCTTTCTAGCCGCCACAAATGGACAGTGCATGTCGTGGCCTCAAGATTGTGGTGCTCCCTGGCATCTTGACAAAGTGTGCAGCTACTGGCGCACTGTCTTCATCTCCCTTCCCAAGCTTTGGTCAACCATCAACATGAATCTCAAAGGCGATACCCCTTCAAGTGCATACCAGTTTTTAAGGATGTGCCTCGACCGATCTGGGAATGAACTTTTGACATTCTCCATTATGACAGGCGATACAAGCACGCTGCTATGCGATGTTGTAGTCGCGCTTGTCTCGTGCTCTTCCCGTTGGCAAAGCGCATCCTTCGACGTGGAGATGTTGTGCAGCGTCCGCAAATCACTCTCCCCCGCTAAGAATTCACTCCCCTACCTTCAGCGTCTTCATCTTGCTTCTTCTCAAGCAGGGACCATAGGAGAAGCCGTTCTTGATACTTTTGAGGTCGCTCCACGGTTGAGAGACCTTTCATTGATCCAGATTGTATACCCATCCCAACTCCTTCGACTTCCTTGGGGCCAGCTCACACGCCTCAAACTTAGTGGCAATACTTTACGAGAGGGCGAGTTCACTCGCATACTTCGACAAACGCCCAACCTCGTCGACTTCTCGACGGAGAATGAACGTGTTCTAGAAGTGACCTCGGAAGCTGTCAGCCTGCCCCACCTGACCACCCTCTCGGTCGTGAACAAAGGAAGTTATATCACTCGCATCTTCCAGCTCATCACGGCTCCAAAACTAACGGAGCTCCATATCCACGCACGTACCGCCTTTTCTCCGGAACACGTCCTCGGGATGCTCCGTCGGTCTGAATGCCCACTGACAGATCTCACCTTGGAGGCGTCACACGACACCGACGCGATGTGGGAAGAAAACATCGGCATTATCTGCCTCTTGGCCGAATTACCAGGACTCACAAAGGTTGATTTGCGCGTTCTGCGTGCGTCCGACGCGATCATACCCCGCCTAACGTATCGGGTCAATGCCCCTGCTCCTCTTTTGCCATACCTACAGGTTTTCTCCCTCGAGGACCCTCTTTGCAACTCTGGTGCGGCGCTTGAAACGATGCTTAAATCTAGAATGATGTTTGGGCATTCTTCCGAGGGAGAGAACGTGTTGCGATCCGTTTCCTTGAAGTTGTCTAAGCCCGCGCCTCCGACGTTTCCTGAGCTCGAGGGTTTAACAGACTTGGCAGACAAGAAGGGACTGAAAATCGAAATCTCGTCAGTACTCACACTCTTTTTCATTCGATCTTGCTAATGTTTTTTCGCGCAGTCCTTAAATTGCTTTTGCATTGCGAGTCACAACAGTTTTGATTAAGGTGCCTAATTTTCATCTCGTGCTGATAGCTATCCAGCCGTCAAACGATGAGGGTCAGTCAGGTCGATTTAAACTCGCTGGAATGGGGGCGATACTATACTCTTAACGTTGTCATTACCTTGGACTCGTAGATCGCGTTTTGATATTTCCTTGATAAGTTGAGCCGAATTTGACTCTAAT
The DNA here is from genome assembly GCA_000827195.1 of Laccaria amethystina LaAM-08-1. NCBI lineage: Eukaryota > Fungi > Basidiomycota > Agaricomycetes > Agaricales > Hydnangiaceae > Laccaria > Laccaria amethystina. The sequence goes on from KN838765.1 coordinate 27,515, forward strand.
ACTTACTTCTCATTTGACACCATACCGATCCAATTTATTGGGGATCTGATCACCTGGTGATCAAAAGTTGTTATCAGGCAGAGTTTTATCGTTAGGTGGTTGAGGGCATGGCGAGCAATCCCCTTCCTAGATTAGATCTAGACAGAGCAACTTTTTTTTTTTTTTTGGATTCTGAGGGTTCTGTGACGTGCAACAAGTAATTTAGTACTAAGACCTACGGGCGGTATCAACCCGCCCTTCTAAGTATCTACTCTCTCTCAATTACATGAGTGTGTCCGAGTGTTGTACAGCAATGTAAGGAAGAGGAAGTGCATAAGTGTCCGGCTAAGACAAAATATTTACTGTCCATGATAATATGTACTCAGTCCCTGATTCGAACAGGGCTTATGCATGAGACCAGTCGTTAAGAGGATACACGTGCACCGCGATAACCACTACGCTACCGAGTCTTAATAATATACGTAGAATTGACATGATTTGACGCAGCGTGCCACCCTTGTGCTCGCTTCAAGTAGTGCCAAAAATCGACAAACTCCGGGATGTAGTCTGTAAAACACAAAGGGTTCAAATCGAAGTAAGTACTTCAAGTAGTGGGTTGCCTGATAATGAAAAATAAGGAAAACATGCGATGCATCAACGTTCACATACACAGAGGTATACGTAGCCGAACGCTACTACGTTACTACGCTAGAGGCACTACTTGGCCAGGTTCAAAATCACCCCCTACGATGTATGATAACAAGGCATGCATCATGCTTTGTAAGTTTTTTGTGCAAGAAAGAACTTCGAAACGGAAATGTGGAAACAACATCAAGAATGATTAATGGGTGACCGAATTTATTCCGATAATAGCTACGTATACAACCTATAATATGAATGCAGGCAGGCATCGAGCTTGCGACAGAACAAATACAACATAATCTACAGCGACGAATGAGTGAGTATGAATACAACAAGACGAGATCTAAACGGCAGTCATAATCGCAAGCGTGCGTGTCGTGGGGTGTCATAATCAGAGGCGTTTTAAATACTGCGGCCGAGTGCAAGTCTGCGCATGACCCTGCTGAAGTGTCGGGGGTACATGTCGGTGGTGGTGGCACTGGCCGCCGCCGCGGAGGCCGATGGAACGACCGACGAAGAGGCAGACTTGCCCTTTTTGAGCTTGCACGTCTTCCCCTTGGAGGACTTCGACGTCCCAGTGGGCTTGGCACCACCGGTATTGGTTGCCGTTGCCGATGAAGATGCGGTCGTAGTTGCGTTACCAGGAGTGGAAGTGGCACCGTTCACGAATGCAGCGATAGGAGGGCCGGGGAAGGTGTATGGTGCACTGGCATCGAACACCTGGGGGTCAAAGATGCCAGGGTCGTTGTCGCTGTACGCGCCTGGTAAACTGACCAACTCCGAAGGGTCAGGGACTCCAGTGCCCGATCCGCCAACTGTGAGCTGCGAACAGGCGGGGTAGAACTCCGCGCCGCCGGGTGCTGTGGCGAGATGGAGAGCGATAATCTCGTGGCGGACGAAGTAGTTTCCTGGTGCGAGATTGGATGGGAGTTTTACGCTTGCGAGGGAGCCGGTCACTGTTGTACATAAGCGGGCATCGTTAGCGAAATGCGGGAGAAACTTACTAAGACTTTGTTGAACCCAATCCGCTGAGCCAGGAGCACGACCTACTTGGTCGATCTTGAACCATTTGGCGGTTTGTGGGTCAAACTTGTCACAGGTCGTCGACCCGCAAGATGCTAGGTATGTGAGCATTGGGCCGGTATTATGAGGCCACTAGGAGATGGTCAGCAATTTTCATTGAACAGAACGCAAAGGTGGGTACGTTGCTGCCATCAGCACCTTTCCAATCGAAGCCAAACTGGTCACCGGGGTTCGCGTTGGCGATGAGGGTCGCCGGTTGAGCATTAGGCCCACAGTTGAGTGCTGAATTGTTGGCACCCTTGTTAGGGTTTGGAGTGGAGACTTGGCGAATAACGCTGGGGAAGGGTGTGCCCCCGTCGACACCATTTCCTAAGTACGACTTGCCGTTGATCGTTATTTGGTGAAGAAGGCCATGAGCATAAGTGGATGCGGCAAAGATAAGAGGAATGAGGGTGCTAGTTGTCTTCATCTTGTGTATTGTGTGAAGGATCTAGGATGCGTGTCGTTGGCTGAGGGTGAATTTGAAAAATAGGAAGAAGTGTGTCGCGCAGCGAAGACTATGAAGCGTCAAGCTCAGGAACTGAAGGTAATAAAAAGAAAATGAGAAAAATGGGATAGAGAATGATAGCAACTTACCAGGCTCCTTTATAGCATTCGAAAGGTGGCCCGCCTTTTTATTGTTCCTCCAGGCGGACGCAAGGCACGTATGAAAAATGCGGCTATCTTTGACAGGGATCGACACAGCCACAGCCACAACAATGGCCATCAATCCAGCCATTGTAAGTATGGCCAAATATTGAGCTCACAACCGATAAAACCTCCATTATTCCTCCGGTCGTTATCCTATCTGGCAGCCCACTTCAACAAAAGTTACAAAACACAAAGGAATTTATTTTAGGCACTTTCTTTGCCCCTGTAGGCCACTCCGCGTTGTTCCCTGCACCGGACATGAGGTGTCTGGCCGTGTTCATTCTTCCTTGGATCTTCCCCGGTTCTTGCCCTATCGCAAACCCCCGAAAATCAAGACCCATTGGCCAAGGACTGGGCATCTGACTCTCTCAAAATACATCGGCATGATCAAAACCTAGTTTTGAACCACGACCTAAACACGTGTCCTCGACGTTGTCTGGAGAGTTATGTGGCACGATGACTACGATAACTCCTTATCAGATGATAGATGATCGTCAGTTGTTAAAATGGCCACAATTCCGCGACGACTCTTTTTGGATCACCCTTGGGACAATTCGTCAAGCTGACATTCGTCGTGTTTACTTTTCTCGATTGCTCAACGTCGATTTCTTTAAGGTTAACCACATACCATCGATCATGGCCTTGATTCCGCTCATTCCTATTCTTAGTTTCATATGTTCACCTCCAGACAAAGGTTTATTTATATCCCACCACGTTATGCCTACCACTGGCCCACACCCTTTCATCCGACCTCAGGCGCAATCCTGCCCCGCATCATGATCCAACTTTAGACAAAAGTCTATTTTTGCATCCATTCATTTGCAATCGGACCACGCGCTTCGTGCGAGCAAGCCTCAGCTTCGAGCGACTTGTATTTTCGGACTACAAGGCAAGAGTTTTGATATGAAGCAAGGGCCTCTTGATTTGATTACTGAGTTTTGTCCAGGTGTGTCAAGGCCTTGTTTAATTTTATCCTTCGCGAGTTCTTCCGGTCAGCCACTTAGTTGTTCTCCATAAAACTCGTCAAGATCCGCACAATATGAAATGCGCCCGACCCCAGCGTATGCCAACGGAAATACTAGTAGGACGGGCCACTTCTACATCGCTGGCGGCCCAGGCCCGCCCAGCGTGACATGAAGTACCCGCTCAAATCAATCTCCCGACGCAATCTATTATACAAAGTCTCAAACTAAAATATAAAATGGCGTGTTGGAGGCTGTCCAATGATCTGCTGGTTGGGGTATTGCATCGGGGCAAATGAAGCCGAGTCCCAACGTGCCCGACTGTAAAGTTAGCACTCGCTGAGATTCATTCACTCGGAGTTCAAATCCCTCTTCTATGACTATTTGACGCACCATCGGTGATGTATCGCCATCATCTTCAGTGTTTTGTGCCCAACACGTACTCCTACTGAGGTCAGATAATTTGAGGTATTGACCGAGTAATAAAGGCTGACGTTCATCGTGACTCTGTTAAAGTTGCAACGCTACTTCACATGTCCGGCCACGAACATTGTCTACAACCATTCGAGCTTATTAAACGACCTTCACACCAGACATTACGTGCAATCCTTAGATCTACTCCCTTCGTCCCATACGGCGCTGACGCTGAAGCGATGCAAGAGGACATCGCCGACGCGAACTCAGAACTGGAGAAGCTGCAGGATCAAATTGCTCTTGCCACGGCGCAGGATAAAATTCCTCTTTCCATGGCGAACGTGAGGCAGCTGAAAAGTCAACGTCGGTCCATTCAATCTTATATCAAGCTGAGAGAAGCAATCTTTGCCCCTATTCGCCAGCTTCCGACTGAGATTTTGTTAGAGATTTTCTTGATTGCTTCACCCAGTGTTTCTATCACGGCAACCGCAGGTTTTCCATGGAAGCTTGGCTACGTCTGCGGACGCTGGAGAGACATTGTGTTGTCCTTTCCAAAATTGTGGTCAAACATCAACCTCGGCTTTCCCGATATCCAAATATCTAATCGCAGGGGTATGCAAGCGTGCAATCTCCTCAGGCTTTGCCTTGCCCGCTCTGGACAACACCCATTGTCGATTCGTTTATGGGCTCACGAATCCAATGTAGAAATCAGCAGGGATATCGTAAAGATTGCTTTACAAGTTCGAAACCGTTGGAAAAATTTGCGATATACTAGTGGGAACTGGCAATGTCAGCAAATTAATAACTCAGATGCGCTCCTTCCCCCCACCCTGAACCTCCCCATGCTGCAACGCCTCGATTTTGAACCCCCACGTCATTTCAGACTCTCAATAGTCTCACCCAGCCTGGAGTCGTTAGACTTAACATCATTTGATAATTTGTCTGTTCAGACTCTGACTCAAGCATGGCCACGAATCACGCATCTTAAACTCAGGCTGTATTCCCGCATCGACCCAGACGATTTCGCCAATACCCTCCTCCAGTTGCCAGAACTACTAGAACTCAATATCCTTGGCTTGCATCAAAGCAATAGCCCGTCTATTCCTGTCCATCTTAACCGTCTCCTGATTCTGAAAACTGCCCTCGAAAATCCCATCATCGGCAACCTCACCACTCCCAATCTTCGGACACTATTGGTCCGCGGCGAATCTAGTACACCCGCATTCTCGGAGAGTCTTACAGGTGGCCAAATTATTGCCAATCTCGTGCAACGCTCGCACTGTTCTATTTTTCGCCTTATTCTGTCGTCTTGGCGTCTTTCAATCCGAGACCTTCTTGGAATTGTGGGCGTCACTCCGAATGTTGAGCATCTTGATTTGCTCATCAAAGAAAGGAAAGTACTCTGGGAACATCTGATGTACAAGGGGGATCTCACCCTTCTTCCCCACCTTCATACTCTGAATCTCGACATGATTTCTTCGTCGGAATGCCGAGATGTGGTCCGCGTTGTCAAGTCTAGAGCAGCCCCGCCATTAAGTTTGGTGGGACACGGTTCTTCACCAGGAAGGCTGAAAAATCTCAGCCTTCGACTTCCTCATGTGAAAAGGAACAAAGAGCGCCTGGAGATTCAATATCTTGATCAGCTTCAAGGATTTGGTGGTCTCAAGGTTGACTTTGATGGCGAACCCAGTCTTATCGTTTGAATGTGGTGTCTGTGGCCTGTCATATCTTCGTTAGTAGTTGGCCTCGACCGCCTTCCAAAACAACCAACCATCTATCCCTATATCTCCTGTTTTGAACGGTTGTACTTGGAAGCCAGATCATCGGAAATTTTTGACGCCAGTCGAACGCCAGTTTTATCGATCTTCGATAAGGCTCGCGCTGCTCCATTACTCGTCTCACTCTATCTGGTATGTCCTCTTTCTCAATTAAAAACCATCTTGGAACCATGGCCGTCAATCCGGATGGAGAACACCTTGATCTCTTCCTCTTCCGAAGATCGACAATGTGGGAACACCTGATGTGCAAGCGAAATCTCACCCTTTTCCCACCTTGAATTTGACCCAGTATATCTTGCAGAATGTAGAGATATGGTTCAGATTCTCAGGTCCAGAGCAGGGCTACGATCGGATACGGAGTGGGATCACGACAGGCAAGGCTGGCGCATGAGGGAATGCTCCGAAATTTGCACCCTCTGACGAACAGCGTTCAGAGGTGCACCTGCTTGGGCAGATTCAACGGTTCCATGGCTAAAGGTTGATTTTGAATGTGATATCTATCCTATCCGAGTCGCTGTCTTCATTCATTGGCAGTTCAACACTGTCAACCAATCGTATCATTTCAAAAATTATCTACATAATACGAATCGTAAATGTATCATACAATCTATTGGAAATGATGCGTGGGATCAAGGGAGAACGAAAAGAGTGAAAAAGAAAAAACACTCAAGCCAGGGTGCCTCAGGCGAAATGCAAGAACCCAATCAAAGTTTAATCCAACCGTCAAATCTGGCCCTTTGTACTAACCCCGACATCCTCATCACGAATCCTCCGATCTTGGACACCCTCTTTGAGCGCGCTCGGACCCTCTCCCCATACTTAAAACACAAACGGAATAGGGGTGATTGCCGACGCAAGAAGCGCTAACAATAGCCCCGCGTACTGGAAGCCCATGTTGCGGAACATTGGGTTCACGAATAGTGAGACCATGGCGCGTAGAGATCGTAATAAACAGCCGAATCAGAGCAATTTTATTAGCCTCTTGGCTTTCTTGCGCAGGAAGACGGGTGCGAGAGTCTCGGGGATGAACAGCATAAAGATGAAACAGGCTTCGACGAAGATGAATAGAACACAGTATATCCAGCGCCAGCCCGCACGCATGCCAATCCAACCCCCAATCATTGGGCCGATACAGGGACCCATGCTGATACAACAAAATCAGCATAAAAGGGGTAAAAAACAATGTAGGACGTACAAGAGGGTTCCGGAAAAGAGAGCCACGGGAGACCCACGGTTTTCCACAGCCCAAACGTTGCATATGGGTGCTGATATACAGAGCCCGGAAATCATACGTGCGACGAGGGTAGCAGCGATCTTCGCCAGGCACTTGGTAGCATGAAGATGAAGTAGAGGAAGATGCTGGCACGGTAGATGGGACCACAGCCAAAGACTTCCGATGGTGGTGCAAGGAAAAGGGATTCAAAAAGAGTCAAAAGAGGTCAGGCGATGGGAGAAAGATACACACCCAAGCTTGAAGCCCAGAACAAAGCCGGTGACCATGAGATTCGTGATTGTTTACTGAATATGAAGCCTTTTTAAAGGCCCAACCATTTCGCCGGAAACAATGGAGCTCCTGACGGCAACGGCGAGACAGAGAAAAGAGGTCGCGACGGCGATAAACCTAGAGAACAGTAAGTCGAAGCCATCGAATGAAAAAGACAAAGAGCGTACCACTTGCGCGCCAAACCCATCTCTCCGGGATCTTCCCCAGCCCTTTGTCAAGTCCGACGATGTGGTAGCCCTCATGCGCCGGTGAGGCCTTCAGCTCGATGTCAGGACAATGAGCGACAGCCGTAGCAGGCGAAGATTGCCGTGTCGGAGGTCCTTCGTGATGAAGGATCCGAAATCGTCCTCCTGTGCTGAGGGAGAGGTAAACTGGGCTTAGATGGCATGGTGGGAGGAATTTACAATGCCAGCCGCGACTGTGCAGGCTTAGGCACGTCGCCATAAAACCGGCATTCTGACGGCAGAGAGTCAAGCGCGAGCGGCCTATGGATCTGCCACCGACATAAAAATCGTTTAAACTTGACTTTCTCTCGCAATAAGAGGCGTTTTCTGACCTTGTTCCATTAAAAAATTGTTGCGTCAAACCCAGGCAGCCAGTTACGGATGCTTGTTCAAGCTCGCTCCTCTTGCGCTCCTGTCGCGCCTGTGGGTCATTGCACTTGTTCAAGGTGATTCCAGTCGAACCCGTGGCAATTCCTGGCTTCTCAGACCGCCATGAACGAGCAGATATTGTACAAGAGACAGAGAGAGCCGCCCTCAAAATTAGAAGATGGAACGGTAGTACCAGTCTCCGCAAGGAGAAGAAGTTTACGCGAGTTGTGACACAGAATGTCACATACACTAAAAATAGCACATGCGCTCATGGTGCTGCGTCCAACTCGCTCTGAAGCCGCTATGTAGTATGTACAGCCAAGTCACTGCGGGAGAACATCAAAGCGATGGTGTCATTTAATTATATCGTAACCGACAATCAATACGTATGACTTCAAGTTGCACAAAATTCTAGTTGATCACCATCGCTCAAAGCAAAAGTATTCTTCGTGAACACATTGCTGCAAGGATTCTCGGTTAATATATACCAGGTTAGATTCAACTTTCACTTGAAGCGTATCTCCCCTTTCGATACTCAATGCAATAGCTCGCCTTAAAGCGACCAATTGAATCGGATCGGTGTACCGTGTACGTACCTGTGTGTGGCTTGGGACGAATTGCAAAAGTCGCCACGAGTTTATGAGATTATTTCTGTCTCAAGCAGTTAGCTAGCAGGAAGCTGCCAGAAAGTACAACGTTTCAACGGTTCAAGTTGTTTTTACAGTAACAGTCGAGTTATTTTTAGCAACGGTTATGGCATTCATTGACTCCACAAATAATCGTCACATACTGAGTACAGGCCGCCAATATTCGACCCACTCCAACGAAAGTTGCTACTACCAAGTGGTGGCTAGTACTCAGGCGGTCGAAGCGGAGACCGTCAATTAAAACACGTATGACATCTTCCGAAGCGAATGGCACCTCCGTCAATCAAATCCTCATGCCAGTGCCGAATATCGTTGGTAAAAGGCATAACATGTATGGGATCTTCTCCTTCTTCTTCATCAGCGCCCAAGTGAAGGTTAAGTCCCTCGTCAACACAAGGCTGTAACGCTTTTCGAATAGTGTCCAGGTAAGTTTCGGCCTCGCCCATTCCGTTGAAATATAAGATAGCTTGCAGTAAACGGATAGTTTTTCCAGAGTTGTATCCTGCCTGTGACTGCGAAGGAATCCACCACCGCGCCTTAATCAAATCTACAAACAGAGGCGGAAATTCTTCGGGCGCCATGAAGCTCCAGAATTTGCAATGTATTTCAAGATTTTCGAGATTCGGAAGGAGTGATGGATCAGCGGTGGGCAAAAGATTGGCAAAGAGGACATCATAGGGTATTTGTATCGATAACTGTAACGATGACAAGAGCGGTGTAGCTCCGAATAGTTTGCAAAGGTCTTGTACATGAGTTGGCAAAATGATGAATGACCCAACAAGCGCGAGTTCCCGAAGGAAGGGCAGCTGGGAGTAATCACTGAGACCTGACCAAGTGCAGACCTCACTCGACTGAATCCGGAAAGTCCTTAAGGCTGGAAGGGTAAGACCGCTGAATGGGAATTCAGACTCGTCAGAAGTTCTACCATGGTCATGCATGATATTTAAGATGCTGAGATGAGGAAGTAGGACCGGCTCCCCGGTAGGGCGAAATTTGTAGTCAGTCCACCAGTCGACAATGCCAAAAGACGCAACCCTCAGATTGACACAGTAGCTCATCACGCGGTACCAGAGTTCGACGGACAGATGGTCTCCAGCGTATAAATGTGTGAGCTGGCCCCAAGGGAAGAGAGTGGAGGAAATCCGTTGAGAAAGGACGTTGATCAACACAGCTCGGCGAAGCATGGAGGCTCCGGGCAAGAGCATTAGGTGACTTTGGTCGGCCGTGGGGTCGGGGTCGTTATGAGAACGCATGACAAGCGACTCCAGTCGCTTGAATCCGTCTGCTCGTTTAAACGAAAGATATAAATTGGAGGACGTGGGTATCGATATGTCGAGGTTACACACCGACGACAAGGGTTCCTGTGAAAGCGTTTCCTCTAAGCTGACGCAGGCCCGAGCTGCTGGGAAGGTGTATTGGTTTCTCAACACCAGTCGCAGCAAGACAGGAAGGTCTCTTCCTCTCCCAAGCCACACTTTCATCTTTTCAACCAAGTCCACAGGAATGGACAGTCCAATGGGATCCGGAATCCGGAATTCAAGCTGTTTCCACAAATGGGGGGTATTAATGGCTGCATTTCTCCAGGAAGAGCAGACGCGACACAATACCAGCGGCGCTTCACGCCTGCAGAGGGATCGCGCCTGGTGCTTCGTCATCATAGGAGGCAGACAGAGCGTAAATATCTCCCCGAGAATCTCAAGTGGAAGTTGTCGGATAGGTGCCCCAATTTGCCGGCAGATTTTTATCCTCCTGATCTCCGTGGTCTTTCTTAGCCGCAGGTCTGCACGGATATGGTTCGGCCATGGTCGCTCGATTTCTAGCTCTATAGCCAGCTGTTGCTCGATAGAAGCGAGGTTCTTGGTACATTCTTCGATGTAGGACACTATTCTGCTAAGGTCCACGTCCGAAAGACCGTAGCTGGACTTGGCGTACTCGTGAATCTCGGCTGGGAGGTCAACCTGTAGAGCGCCGAAATTGAGCTCAATAATTGTGGAAATGGGTGGTTATGCGTACATCTGCAAGGTATTGTGACTGCTTCATGGAGAACGATGTTTAACTCCCACGTGTGGTTATGGTTGACGTTGCCAAGAGTTGGTCACGAAGATGTACTATGTATGTTTGTCCATGATATTGAAACCTTTTCAGTGTTACATGGTTTTTGGCTCACCACTTCGTCAAATCCTTTGGATGTTTGACAACTCGATGTACATTTTTGTTTTCTACACGAATATCTACTTTTTTTTTACTGTAGATGTGTTGTGTTCGCTGTCGGAGGCGTTCTGGTGCTCAGGGTTCGAAAATATCAGGATATTGAAACTGTTGTCACGCTAGGTCACCATGATTTTGGCTGGGACATGATGACAGCTTGGCAGGCGAATGTCACGTTAATGTCACGCTTTTGCAAGCACAGTTTGGTATTTTGCCCTCCCTCTCAATAGCACTTCATCTCTCACTCTAGAAATTCGAATTTAAACTTTCGCATATCATTTGAATGTGCATGGGAAGTTTTATAATTAATGGTCCAGCCCATCTGGAGGGATCTGAGAGAACATTCCATACTTTTGTTTATTTGGTGTAATGAAAAACACAAAGTCATGTCTCCAGAACACAAATCTTTGAATCTCTCTCTGAAATTTTGAGACAATAAATTTCATGCATAAATACATCTTCTGTGAAAATTTCAAGATTCTAAGGCAAGTGGAGGTCAAGATAATCCCCAGTTTCAAACTCCTGATGAGTTTCAATATCATGGACAAACATAGTATAGATGAGAATGAGATGAAAGGCATACACCTTTGCCCTTTAGGACTGCTGAGGATGTTCACTGCTGTTCGCCAGTTCCGCAAGTATTTAAGGATGGATCAGCCTGACTCAGAATCATCAATGCATCATTCATTATTCCAGGTCTGTGTCCGACATCATGCTGATCAGGTCTTTAGCCAGAAGGAACTCTCAATTCAAAGCTCTGGTCAGTTCGAAGCCTAGTAGGATTATCAAGGAGTACTATTAGTGAACCTTCCAAATTTATCATCACAACGTAGCCCACTGTTTTCATACAGGTCCCTAATACACTACATGTCCTCCAAACACAATACATATGTAGAAGAGATATTAATAGTAAGTTGTACGAGTCAAAGTTTGCCATTTTGAAGGCCGAAACATGGTGGCCAGACAGATGATGAAAGATGGTTGAGAGGTTGTAGTGTACCGTGGTATCTACAGTTGTTGAACTTGAAGATGAACATGATATTCGAAAATGAGAGCAATGTGACAGTGGGCAAAGAGGTGGCCCATGAGTGAGGTGACAACAACATGATGATGATCATGCATGATAAAGAATGGAACAGGTGAAGGCTCAGAGCTTGCTTAGTGTCTGATGTCCACCTTTTCATGATCTCCTCTCCCCATTGGGCCTTACATGCCTTCTTGCTCCTCAGGCGGATCCAACCTCCATACATATAAAAGATGGAGGGGATTGGGGCAATGACATTATGAAACATAGGTGTGACAAACAACAGCATCTGAATCCTGCTGATTTCTGACAGCATGAGATTTTTGCAGAGGCAGCATAGGATGAGTAGGAGTCAATGATGTATGAACTAGCTGAGATGTAGATGAGGGTCATGGCAAGCCTGAAGATGCAGTTATGTTGGCCCATTAGCAATGGGCCACCTGGACCTGACAATCCCTCATATGGTACAGGCCTAGCCAGGCAGCTGGTTTGATTACCAGACCCTGAACATTTATCCAGTAACTATGGACCAGCTGTTGGCAACAATGCCCCACCTGGTTGGAGCAACCAGGTGTTCCTTGAAGGCCAAATTTTCTGCGGGGCTGCCCTCTGCTGGGGCATAAATATTGTGCCACAATCATGGTGGGCAAAATATTGTGCTGGTGGGCAAATTGAATACTGTTAGATTTACTTGTACAAATCATGTGTCATATGTAAACAGTCCCCCCTTGCTGAATACCACCCATTCAACACCTCTAAGATACATGCTTTAAATGCAATATCCCCCCTTGGGCTGCCCTCTAAATATTCCAGGGGGGAGATCATGGCAGGCAAATTGAATACATTAAAATTACTTGTACAAATTATGTGTCATATGTAAAAAGTCCTCCCTTGCTGAATACATCTCATCCTTCAGCTCGTTCAACACCTCTATGATACTATTAAATGCCATATCCCCCCACAGAATATCACAAACATGACTGCTGGTAATGTGAATTGTTTATGATACTCTGCTGGACCAACCACAGCACATTGCCTTTGAAAATATGACTGTCAGTGATGTAAAATTTTTATGACACTTCATCAGACCAGCCACTGCACATTGCCTCTATAAAAATGACTGCCAGTGATGTAAATGTTTTATGATATACAGTGACTATGCAAAAGTCTTGCACCACACAAACAATTCTATATCCTTCCCAAGTTCCAGGGAATATTTACCATATATATATAATAATATACAAATATTCAATATACATCTTTGACATGAATATGAGATCTGGATCTCATGCCCTGCTCCATGTAAAAAAAAAGTTTTTAAAAATGGGGTTTTGAGAGTTTCGTAAATACTTCATATGAGAGTCTAAAATAGTATGAAGAATTAAGTACTAGCTAACCAAAGTATACAGAAATTTGAATCATATCAATTGGACTAGCAGTTGTTGAGATATAGGTGTAAGAGAAGGGCTTGTTTTGGGTAGATGATAGTAAGGTAGCCATATTTGACCAAAAGAAGCCCTTTTCTTACACCTATATCTCAACAACTGCTAGTCCAATTGATATGATTTAAAGTTCTGTATACTTGGGTCAGCTAGTACTTAAGTCTTCATATTATTTTAGACTCTCATATGAGGTATTTGTGAAACTCTCAAAACCCCATTTTTTTTCACTTTTTTCTACATGGAGCAGGGCATGAGATCCAGATCTTATATTCATGTTAAAGATATATATTGAATATTTGTATATTACTATATATATATGGTAACTATTCCCTGGAACTTGAGAAGGATATAGAATTATTTGTGTAGTGCAAGACTTTTGCACAGTCACTGTATCCACATACAAGTCTTGCCAGATAGTATTTACCTTCCAACTCCTATATGACTACCTTCTATAAAATCTTGAATGCAAGACCTCAGCAGCCCACTACTACTGCATATTGAGAGGAATCACCAACTTTGCATTTCCACATTCCATTTTGCTATGGTTGTTAAAGTAGCAAGGCAAATTCTTCATCTTAAAGTTTGACGGAACTGGTACCATGAGTTAATCAGGGTTGGAAGACAATACCACAATCTGACTGAATTAGTGACTTTTGGATTTGGACACTGTTAGTCATGACCAACTTATGCAAGGTTGGTACTGGTGCAGTACTATTTTCTAAAAGGATTTTCCTCAATAAGCTATACATCTAGTGTGGGTCAACCTTTTGGAATCATTTATCTGTTGCTTATAAGACCATGATAAAATAGATAGAAGTTGCAGCTGTGACAAGCAGCTTTAGACATCCTGCCAGCCATGTCAGCAATGCTTTTTCAATTTATAATAAGGATCTCTCCTACACCTGATCTTGATGTGAGCACCATTGCTGAGGCCCACAGCTTTAACTTACAACAAGCTTATTGTTTTCTCTCAGCAATTTACATATTCTACAATTGTTACCAAAGGTAAATATAGAACTGAATGAACCACTTATACCATATTCATCTCAAAAATTATATATATCTGTGTCAAGTTTTAATATATTGCACTCTCCATTTGCTCCTAGGACTGGGGACACATCAGCTGGAAGATAAACAAAGAAAATTGGCCAAAAACCTTGGTGTCAAAAAAAGGATTTTGAAGCATAGTCCAAAACATGCAAATTGGAGGTCAGATAGTTTTAGAATTTGTTTGATTTTCAATTGCACTGATTGTATCTGGATGTTGAACTCCAAGAATTCTGTTCCTTGCATCCAAAACTTGCATCCTCAGCTTCTCTGCCTCCTTGTGATTTCCCAAATTTGCATATGTTGTTGCAAGATTTCCCATGGCCAAGATTGTATCTGGATGTTCAGTCCCAAGAATTCTGTTTCTTGCATCCAAAACTTGCCTCCCCAGCACCTCTGCCTCTATGTGTTTTCCCAGGCTTCCATATGTCACTGCAATATTTGCCATGGCTATGATTGTATGTGGATGATCAGGTTCAAGAATTCTGATTCTTGCCTCCAAAACTTGCTTCTCCAGCTTCTCTGCCTCACTATAATTTCCCAAATGTGCATAAGTTCTTGCAAGACTTGCCATGGCTGTGATTGTATCTAGATGTGCAACTCCAAGAATTCTGTTCCTTGCATTCAAAACTTGCTTTCCCAGCATCTCTGCCTCTATGTATTTTCCTAACCTAACATATGTCACTGCAAGATTTGCCATGGCCCAAATGGTATCAGGATGTTCAACTCCAAGAATGCTTGTTCTTGCATCCAAAACTTGGATCTTAATCTTCTCTGCCTCATTGTATTTTCCCAGGCCTTCATATATTGCTGCAAGATTTGCCATAGCCATGATTGTATTTGGATGTTCAACTCCTGAAATTCTGATACTTGCCTCCAAAATTTGGTTTTGCAGCTTCTCTGCCTCTATGTATTTACCCAGACTTCCATATTTTACTGCAAGATTTCCCATGGCCATGATAGTATGTGGATGTTCAACTCCAAGAATTCTGATTCTTGCATCTACAACTTCCTTCTGCAGCTTCACTGCCTCAGTGTAATTTCCCAAATATGCATAAGTTGCTGCAAGATTTGCCATAGCACTGACTGTATCTGGATGTTCAACTCCAAGAATTCTGTTTCTTGCATCCAAAACTTGCTTCCCCAGCACCTCTGCCTCTATGTATTTACCCAGACTTCCATATTTTACTGCAAGATTTCCCATGGCCATGATAGTATGTGGATGTTCAACTCCAAGAATTCTGTTCATTGCATCCAAAACTTGCTTCTCCAGCTTCTCTGCCTCATTATAATCTCCCAAATCTGCATAATTTCTTGCAATATTTGCCATGGCCCTCATTGTATCTATATGTTCAATTCCAAGAACTCTTTCTCTTGCATCCAAAACTTGAACATCCAGCTCCTGTGCCTCAGTTGAATATCCTTGCTCCCGTAACAACCAACCAAACTTCTCATGGGTATCATCAAAGTACTGATCATTTTTTTGATGCTTATCTGTTATGCTCTGCTGCATATTTGCTCTCACATGTGTTACCAAGGCCCTGCGGAATCCATATGGCTGGCTTCTGTCCCATCTCAGAGAGCAAGACAAAATAACATATGCCATTGAAGAACACTCTTGCCTCTTACTCAATACCATTCTGTCCCTGCTCCATGCATGAACCAATGGGTGCATGTTATACTCACAGTTAGACAGGCCTTGCTTAATCAAGCAGAAGGATATCAATATCTGAATCCCCTCTCTAAATGTAAAATTATCCCAGATACCTGCATCATCAACAGGAAGCAGTCTGCGGTCCAGTATGGAACTTGCAAGTGGTAATTCAGACTGTGGAGTTTCTTGACATTGAACAGCAGCATAAGCAAAGATTTCCTCAGTGATACCCTCATGATGGAAGAAAGGAAATAATTGCAGCAGAAGTAGTGCAGTATCAGCTGCCTCACTTCCATGAGGGTCATTAGATTGAGCTCTCTGCTGGATTTCCTGATATGATAGTTCCCAAGTTCTATAGACAGATCTATTGTATTTAGATGCCCCTGTAAACTCTGTTCGAGATAGGAGTGTTTTTCGATGTTTGGAGTACTGGACAAGATAGCCTCCAATATTGGTGGCCCCAGAAGCAATATAAGCACCAGCTTGGTCAATAGCAAGTGGAAGGCAAAAAAGCTCCTTCACAATTTTCACAGCCTCAGTCTGAAGACCTACTCCAGATGGATCCAAGCAACAGGCCTTCAAAAGCAGTGCAACAGCATCATTCTCCTCCATCTCCACCACTTCAAGAGAATTCTCTGGTAAAGTAAGGCATCTCATGTTAGAGTTACGACTAGTTATCAGAATGTTTCCCCATTGACCAGGTGGAAAAAATGCTTCAAGCTCAGAAGGTGACAGAGTATCAGCATTGTCAAAGACCATTGCATAATTTTCTTTCAGAGAGCCAATCCACCAGAGAGCAGACTCCAGTGACCCATCCAGGGCAGAGGACTGAGCTTTAGGAAGGTTACAGATACCTTTAAGCCCCTGTGTGATGGTGCCAGCAGAGGATGCATCAAGCCAGCAAACAATAGAAAAACTGGCAGGGAGTGAAATTTAAGGAACAAAGGTCAGGCATGATTTTTGGAGGATACTCACTGATCAGACATCTCCTCAATAAACTTCAAGCAAATCTGAGTCTTCCCAACACCACCCATTCCATACAACAGAAAATACTTTCTTTTCTGAACCTGATCATTGGGACTGTTCGAGAAATGGTCCTTCAGTTTGGCAATGATTTCTGTCCGGCCTGTGAATCGAATACTTGGGTTTGGCATGAGTGGAATGACCGCGTCGGATGTTCTTTTGTTGCGAAAGTTATTGATGTTGATCTGTAGGGATCCACACCATCAGCTTGCAATACGAGTATCTAATTGCTGTTTCACGCACAGTGCTAGCCGCATTGATTGTGCAGTCGTTCAAGCCGAAATGATGAGCGCCCGATAAAACGTGTGTTCCGCTCATGTTAAACTGTGGAAGATGACAGAGTTGGGAGGGGCGAAGGGAAGGAAGAAAAGAGCGCCAGATCCCCAAATCAGCATCTGGCGTGAACAAATAGCTGCAAATTCAAGTTATTTTTATCGAACAACGGGCCATCAGAGCCGCTCACGCGAAGAGACCCATTTGTGCTTCGAAAGCAGCCGCTTCGAGATTGCTACGGATCTTGAGGTATAAAAATCCTTTGCCGCTAGATTTTCTGTGCCATGGAATTCGCAGGCCAGGTATCCCTTTGGAGGAAGAAATAAAATTTGGCTCGGTCTTGTGGAGTCCACTCTGTTGCTAGTCCGCTATTATATAACCTGAACTTTGGATGGGGGATCAATCTGGCCAACGTTCACAGCCTCGACTTCGATATTTCCCCGCCGTCGTAGGCGGCAAGTCCTCTTCAGCCTCTGGAGAGGCATGATCCGTGGTTGTTTTCTTGGAACGGCCCTTCTCGCTCTCAGTCCGTTTCGCTTTTGAGCAGAAGTTCTGAAGATCGTCTTGATTACAGGCGCTGTCGAGTTGACGGTCATGGTATTGGACACCCTGACGAGCTTGAGCTCCTGAAGCAGCACGGCGATAAACGAGACGGTAATAGCGTCATCATTTTGCCGTGGAATCAGTAGTGACTAGGGCAACGGAACGCGGTATCCAGTTCCCAATTGAACACAAACAACATAGTCACATAGACGTACTTACGGTTGCGGCATAACGATGTCCTCAAACTCGGAACGTGGCTAATAAGGAGGAAGTGTGTTAGTGATGAATCCAATTCTTAAGTCAAGATACATCTTTACTGAGAACAATTCCGTCGCCAGCTCGAGCGACCACCTTGACCCCTGCACGATCACGCCCACCTGGCCGAATAATCATCTCCCACAACCCTTTGACCAATCACCCCATGGAACGATCGTTTCGTCGGCACGCTCAACAGCTCAAATGGTCAAACGCGAGTCGACCGCTTCCTACGACCACGCCAACTTTTTCTAGGCTAATCTCCTGAAACTGTATGCCAGCTGCGAAGCGCGCCCATTTCTTCTTCCTTTGTTTTTCCAGTTGTACCCAGATGACCAGCTAAAATGATTGTGCATCAGCATTCCGGAACAAGAATGGCACGACAAAAAGAAAGGGGAGGGTAGGAAAAGCGTAAGACACGAAGAAAAGAAGGCAAGAAGACGACACGAAACAACCGAAGAAACAACAAAACTTCAAAAAGCGAGAAACAGGATAAAAATTGAACATACCGCAGCCCGCTCCCCATCCTTGTTCTGATCCTCATCTTGGAAGTGGGTCGTCACTAGGCACCTCACTGTCATCCCATCTTCCGAGGAACACAGAACCGTTCCATCATTGTCATCCTGGCAAACGGCAACTGCCCCTCCCTCTTTCCTTTGCCCCATAACCGCCGCGGTTGTCAACTTAATTTGGGGACGAGGGCGCAATGGGATCATATCCGGCGTACGGCGCTCGGAGTCCACGTTCCGTGCGTGGCTGTTTCTTCCCGAATGGATCAGATTCGGCAGAATGCAAGTTGGGTTCTCCGCTTCCGGGCACGAGGATGCTTGAGAACTTCCAGGAGTGGTCAAGGGTGAGTGTGTCTTGGAGGGCGCAAAGCAAATGGAAAGCGAAGGGATAACGGTGGGGATGAGGGTGGCTAGATAGAGGAGAGGTGTGGTGTATACCTACGCAATGAATGTTAGCTACGGTGGAAGAGAAAGAGAGGGATAGAGTATAACGTACTTTACGGCGGAAACGGGTAAGAAGAAACTCGAGCCAGGTTGGCTCGATGTGGGGCTTATGACAAGGCGAATCGCGATTCTACACTGTCGTGATCATGTAAGAACCTGGCCCAGAGAGGAGCGTTAGAGCAACGAAATAGGATGTGACTGAACGGAACAGACATGATATTGCGACGTGGCTCTACGCAAGTGCAGCTCGGCGTACTCATTGGCCCCCGTATCGGGAGGTGCCTCTATCCAAACTGTCACGCGTCAGGCCTCTTCACAAAAGCAATCGAAGAAAAAACGCACGTACTTTACGTTGACTAACCACATTCGATAGTCTAGCCATGGACACTAGTCAAAGAGTGGCATGTCAGTGTGCGAAGTTTTGCGCCGTTCGGGGAGGGATTGCATGGTGTCGGCTTTGACAATGAATGAACCCATTGTCGGGTTTCTGTTTCCTTGATAACCACCACGACGTCGAGGTCAAAAAGTGGTGTTGTTGGGGATCGTGGGATTCTCGACATACCTCAGTCAGGCTTACCTCGACCTTTCATCTTGCCACTACCCAGTGCCCACAGGATACAGAGGCACGAATTGGGCAGAGCTCTCCCTCAGCAATTCACGAATGACCCCACTCATGTCGAGGAACAAGACTCCTGGACTAAGTAAGCATACAGACTAGCAAGTAAATGAAAGGCTCTTGTTGACCCCTTTGTGCTTTAGACTTGCTGGTGGACCCCCGGACGACCACTGAGGTTCAAGACAGCCTTTGACACTGACGCTCGCCTGCAGGAGCTCTTCACGAACTATGCTCAGAGCCCACCCGGCGTTGACGCCCGATTGAAGTAAGCACGCATGCAGCGTAAACGAGCTTTTTCCAGCGTCCAGCTGACTCTTCGGCTTTCAGACTAGGAGTGGCAGATGGTCCTTGGGTGCAGGACCTAAACCCTGGGGGACTGTTGACACTTCTCATGGACTGCATACCCCCCCCCCTCCCATGGGAGAGAAGTTCAACTCGGTGGTCTATGCTGTGCTGCTCAAACTGCGATGGCACTTAAGACGACAAATCCGTCAAAGTGCCCTTGGGAAACGAGGTTTCCCGATGACCAGCATAGCCAGCGTCCTACGATCACGTTGTGGGTCGTCCCACCCTCTCTTTTCGGTCAGGTATATGCGGCATCTATTATCTTTGGCTTCACTTTCAGACTCAAGTTCTGATACCGCTTTTATCATAACAAATGATATCGTCTGGTCGACGAAGTTAACGGACCTGTCATCACCTTGAACTCCGAGTAGAACTCCGGGGCCTGCTTGAAAAAGGCTACATCTCGTAAGTCGTCTTCGTGCTCAGTTTCCTCGTTATCCCTTAATTCCCTTTTGTGTAACCAGGTCATGGCGGGCAATGCAACCGACTTGGAGTTCACACGACATGTTGAACTTCATTCCATGATAGTACTCGTTGGCGTCTCCTCGCTCCGTACGGACGGAGACAACCCGAGAAGAGAACACGATTCATCGCCATAAGCGATTTGGGTACCTCGGTTGCTCATCAACCCGCAACTTTTGATAATCGCTTTGGCGAAAGGCGATATCACGCCAGCCTGTGGTACAGCACACCGTATCGTATTTCACTCTACCAAGAAGTCGAACAAGATCCTTTTGACAAACGGTGGTGATCATCATCTGGTAAGTGATCTTCACGTCCAGGACTCAACGTCTTTAACCAGGTAGTCATGACAGGTCATTTGTATGGCCGATTTCGAGTTTCCTTGACGACTCCAATGTTGAATCTGTTGGAGTACTTACGGTTTGCGGTGTATTCCCTACAATCATGCGGACGAAGACGACTGGTGAAGACAACGCCGATTCATGGTCGGCTTTCGGTCCACCATTCACTTCAAGAGTATAAGGCGTTAAGTCGGTTCGTCAGCTCTTCTTCACTATCACCAAAATTCTCTGTACTGAGGAGCAATGAGCAGAAGCGTAGGATCCTCATCATGTATTCGCGGTCTCCGGTACTGCATTGATCCTCCTTACAGTCTCCTTGTCGATTTCGGCAAAGAGAACACGCCAGCCATCTACCTCCTCCCTTCATGGCGTGGGAAGAACAAGGCAAACCGTTGGCATGAGCGATACACGGATTGTGGGACACTACAAAGAGACGGACGGACATTCGACAGAATCCAAAGCGACATTACGCTTAAAGCCGCCCACACGAGTTCGTCCTTGTCTGAGACATCGCCCCCCCTGCGTTGGCTGTGGCTAACACCCACACAATTTCAGAATCAGTGCGGTTTCAGTTTCCTGCGGAAAGCACATGTTACGCAGCAGCTCTCTTGCAACCACAAGCACGGCAAGGTAGTTGCGTGCACGTACTACTGTGTGCTTTTTTCACTGACCTTCCTTCAAGGTTTCCACGCGACCAAACATACTTCGCCGTAGCCCAGTTACCACCCCACAAGCCCAAGATAGGGTAGCGCAGCTTGAACGTGGTATATATTGTGAGCCCGTTGATTCGTCAGAGAGACTGCTGTGGAAGGCCTTTCTGCTCTTCGGGGTAAGGGGAGGACACGAGGTTAATGTGGAGAAGGGCAAAAAGGCGGAGGATTAGTTTGGTGTAGAAGGTCGTGGTCGAAGTGAGACAGGTCGACATGATGGAAGGATTTCTATTGCGGGTATGTGTAGAATACAATGGGTATAAGATTAAAGGTACAATGGACAATAGACAATGAAGCTGGGTACCGAATCCGCTACATCGTCACAGCAAACAAGAGAGGCAACAGAAGCAAAGGCTAGTCCGGTAAAGGTGGGTCATTGAACAAATCGACGAACCCAACATAAATCACCATAACCTCTGCCACTAGACCACCTATACACGCAACCTGCATGCCTGCAAGATCGTCAACCACTAACTGGATGACGTTGTACGCGCGGCCCTGCAGCCAGTCGCTATTGCAGTAACAGCTATCCTAGAAGTTGCTGAGCTGGAACATGCATAAGATGAAGATCCAGATGGAGTTGAGGGTGGCGATCGACTTCCCGAGGCGCCGAAGGAAGATGGAGGTCGACAGGCTGATCCCAGCGGTTGAGACTGAGGGGTTGCGTGGTGGCGTAATGTGTTATGATGCTGGAGAAACAAGCAGGATCCAAACGATGGTAGAAAGGGTAGACGATATATGAAGTTAAACGCCAGCCCAGCCCTAATCGTTGAATGGGTCAGCAAATCGACGGATACTTATGACGCTATTCAAGCTTACCGATGGTGGGAGTGAACCAAACTACAACGATGGCTGAACCTGCCGTTCCCCACTGCAAGAAATGAGGCGATCGCCATTCTCGAAAACACATTCGGCCCCCAACGGCTGCGGATTGTTCGGGCGTGGAGAGGTTTACATTACTCCTCCAATTGACACCTCTTAATGGGATTACATGGGGCGATGTCGCAGACAAGGACGAACTCGTGTGGGCGGCTTGAAGCGTGATACCGCTTTGGATTCTGTCGAATGTCCGTCCGTCTCTTTGTAGTGTCCCACAATCCGTGTATCGCTCTTTGCCTTGTTCTCCCCACGCCATGAAGGGAGGAGGTAGATGGCTGGCGTGTTCTCTTTGCCGAAATCGACAAGGAGACTGTAAGGAGGATCGATGTAGTACCCGAGACCACGCAAATACATGATGAGGATCTCACGCTTCTGCTCATTGCTCCTCAGTACAGAGTATTTTGGTAATGGTGAAGAAGAGCTGACGAACCGACTTAGCGCCTTCTACTCTTGAAAAGGACATGAAGGGTGGACCGAAAGCCGACCATGAATCGGCGTTGCCTTCACCAGTCGTCTTCGTCCGCATGATTGTAGGGAATACAGCAGATTCAACATTGGAGTCGTCAAGGAAACTCGAAATCGGTCATACGAATAACCTGTCATGACGACCTGGTTAAAGACGTTGAGTCCTCTCCCATGGGGGGGGGGCGGTAAGTAGTCCATGAGAAGTATCAACAGTCCCCCAGGGTTTAATGTTTAAGTCCTGCACCCAACAACCATCTGCCACTCCTAGTCTGGAAGACGAGGAGTCAGCTGGAAGCTGGAAAAAGCTCGTTTGCGCTGCATGCGTGCTTACTTCAATCGGGCGTCAACGTTCAACGCCGGAGTGGGCTCTGAGCATAGTTCGTGAAGAGCTCCTGCAGGCGAGCGCCAGTTTCAAGGGCTGTCTTGAACCTCAGTACTCGGTGGTCGTCCGGGAGTCCACCAGCAAGTCTAAAGCACAAAGGGGTCAAGAAGAGCCTTTCATTTACTTACTAGCTTGCATGCTTACTTGGTCCAGGAGACTTGTTCCTCAAAAGGAGCCTGGTGTCATTCGTAAATTGCTGAGGGAGAGCTCTGCCCAATTCGTGCTGGTATATCTTGTGGGCATTGGATAGTGGCAAGATGAAAGATGGAAGGTAGTAAGCCTGACTGAGGTACGCCGAGAATCCCACGATCCCCAACAACACTTTTTGACCTCGACGTCGTGGTGGTTATCGAGGAAACAAAATCCGACAATGGGCTCATCCATTGTCAAAGCCGACGCCATGCAATCCCTCCCCTAAAGGCGCAAAACTTCGCGCACCATGCCACCCTTTGACTAGTCTCCGTGGCTAGCCTATCGAATTTGTCTATTCAACATAAAATACGTGCGTTTTTTCTTCGATTGCTTTTGTGTAGTAGCTGAGGCCTGACGCGTGACAGTTTGGATAGAGGCACCTGGCGATACGGGGGCCACGGATGAGTACGCCGAGTTGCACTTGCAGGAGCCACGTCGCGATATCATGTCTGTTCTGTTCAGTTATATCCTATTTCATTGCTCTAACGTTCCTCTCTTGGCCAGGTTCTTACATGATCACGACAGTGTAGAATCGCGATTCGCCCTGTCTTAAACCACACATCGAGCCAGACCTGGCTCGAGTTTCTGCTTACTTGTTTCCACAGTAATGTACGTTATACTCCATCCCTCTCTTTCTCCTCCACCGTAGCTAACATTCATTGCGTAGGTATACACCTCACCTCTCTTCTAGCCTCATCCCCACCATTATCCCTTCGCTTTCCATTTTCTCCGCACCCTCCAAGACACACTCACCCTTGACCACTCCTGAAAGTGCTCAAGCGTCCTCGTTCCCGGAAGCGGAGAATCCAACTTGCATTCCGCCGAATCTGACCCATTCAAGAACAAAAGGCACGTAGGGAACGTGAACTCCGAGTGCCGTACGCATCCCATTGGGCCCTCGTCGCGAATTAAGTTGACCACTGTGGCGGTTATGGGGCAAAGGAAAGAGGGAGGGGCAGTTACCGTTTGCAAGGGTGACAATGATAGCGCAGTTCTGCGTTTTTCGAAAGATGGGACGTGCGGAGTGAATAGTGGCGGCCAACTTCCAAGCTGAGCATCGGAACAAGGGTGGGGGGGCTGCGGTATGTTCAGTTTTTACCCTGTTTCTCGCTTTTTGCAGCTTTGTTGTTTCTTAGATTGTTTCCTGGCATCTTCTTACCTTCTTTTGTTCGTGTTTTGCGCTTGTCCCTTTTTCCCTTTTCTTTTTGTGGTGCCATTCTTATTTCGGAATGCTGATACACAATCATTTTAGCTGGCCATCTGGGCGCAACGGGAGAACAAAAGAAGGAGAAGAAATGGGCGCGCCTCGCAGCTGGCATGCAGTTTCAGGAGATGAGCCTAGAAAAAGTTGGCGTGGTCGTTTGAAGCGGTCGACTCGCGTTTGGCTATTTGGGCCGTCGAGCGTGCCGACGAAGGGATCGTTCCATGAGGTGGGTGGTGTTGTTCAAAGGGTTGTGGGAGGTGATTATTCGACCAAGCGGGCGTGATCGTGCGGGGGTCAAGGTGGTCGCTCGATCGGGCGACGGGATTGTTCTCAGTTTGAGATATGTATTTACGCAAGCTTGACTTAAGAATTAGATTCACAACTAACACATTCCCTCCTTATTAGCCACCTTGCCAGTTTAAGGATATCATTACGCTGCAACCATAAGTACGTCTATGACTATGTTGTGTGTGTTCAATTGGGACCTGGATACTACGTTGGGTTGCCCTAGTCTTTGCTGATTCCATGGCAAAATGATGACAGCGTCAACATCTCGTTCGTCGCGGTGCCGCTGCAGGAGCTCACGCTCGTTAGGGTGTCCGACACCATGGCCGTCAACTCAACACCACCTGTAATCAACACAATTATCAAAACTTCTGCTCAAAAGCGAAACGGACTAAGAGCGAGATGGGTCATTCCAAGAAAACAACCACGGATCATGCCTCTCCAGAGGCTGAAGAGGACTTGAAGACACTAGCCGCCTACGACGGCGGGGAAATATCGAAGTCGAGGCTGTGAACGTTGGCCAGATTGATCCCCCATCCAAAGTTCAGGTTATATAATAGCGGACTAGCAACAGAGTGGACTCCACCAGACCGAGCCAAGTTTTATTTCTTCCTCCAAAGGGATACCTGGCCTGCGAATTCCATGGCACAGAAAAACTAGCGGCAAAGGATTTTTATACCTCAAGGTCCGTAGCAATCTCGAAGCGGCTGCTTTTGTAGCACAGATGGGTCTCTTCGCATAAGCGGCTCTGATGGCCCGTTGTTCGATAAAAATAACTTGAATTTGCAGCTATTTGTTCACGCCTGATGCTGATTTGGGGGTCTGGCGCTCTTTTCTTCCTTCCCTTCGCCCCTCCCAACTCTGTCATCTTCTACAGTTTAACATGAGCGGAACACACGTTTTATCGGGCGCTCATCATTTCGGCGTGAACGACTGCACAATCAATGCGGCTAGCACTGTGCGTGAAACAGCAATTAGATACTCGTAGTGCAAGCTGATGGTGTGGACCCATACAAATCAACATCAATAACTTTGGCAACAGAAGAACATCCGACGCAGTCATTCCACTCATGCCAAACCCAAGTATTCGATTCACTGGCAGGACAGAAATTATTGCCAAACTGAAGGAGCATTTCTCCAACAGTCCCAATGATGGAGTTCAAAAGAGAAAGCATTTTCTGTTGTATGGAATGGGTGGTGTTGGAAAGACTCAGATTTGCTTGAAGTTTATTGAGGAGATGGCTGATCAGTGAGTATCCTCCAAAAATCTTGCCTGACCTTTGTTCCTGAAATTTGACTCCCTGCCAGTTTTTCTATTGTTTGCTGGCTTGATGCATCCTCTGCTGGCACCATCACACAGGGGCTGAAAGGTATCTGTAACCTTCCTAAAGCTCAGTCCTCTGCACTGGATGGGTCACTGGAGTCTGCTCTCTGGTGGATTGGCTCTCTGAAAGAAAACTATGCAATGGTCTTTGACAATGCTGATACTCTGTCACCTTCTGAGCTTGAAGCATTTTTTCCACCTGGTCAATGGGGAAACATTCTGATAACTAGTCGTAACTCTAACATGAGATGCCTTACTTTACCAGAGAATTCTCTTGAAGTGATGGAGATGGAGGAGAATGATGCTGCGGCACTGCTTCTGAAGGCCTGTTGCTTGGATCCATCTAGAGTAGGTGTTCAAACTGAGGCTGTAAAAATTGTAAAGGAGCTCTTTTGCCTTCCACTTGCTATTGACCAAGCTGGTGCTTATATTGCTTCTGGGGCCACCAGTATTGGAGGCTATCTTGTCCAGTACTCCAAACATCGCAAAACACTACTATCTCGAACAGAGTTTACAGGGGCATCTAAATACAATAGATCTGTCTATAGAACTTGGGAACTGTCATATAAGGAAATCCAACAGAGAGCTCAATCTGATGATCCTCATGGCAGTGAGGCAGCTAATAGTGCACTACTTCTACTGGAATTGTTTCCTTTCTTCCATCATGAGGGTATCACCGAGGAAATCTTTGCTTATGCTGCTGTTCAATGTCAAGAAACTCCACAGTCTGAATTACCACTTGCAAGTTCTGTACTGGACCGCAGACTGCTTCCTCTTGATGATGCAGGTATCTGGGATAATTTTATGTTTAGAGAGGGAATTCAAATATTGATATCTCTCTGCTTGATTAAGCAAGGCCTGTCTGATTGTGAGTATAGCATGCATCCATTGGTCCATGCATGGGGCAGGGACAGAATGGTGCTGAGTAGGAGGCAAGAGTGTTCTTCAATGGGATATGTTACTATGTCTTGCTCCCTAAGAAAGGACAGAAAGCAGCCATATGGATTCCGCAGGGCCTTGGTAACACATGTGAGAGCAAATATGCAGTATAGCATAAGAGATAAGCATCAAAAACCTGATAATTACTTTGATGATAGCTATGAAAAGTTTGGTTGGTTGTTGCATGAGCAAGGGTATTCAAGTGAGGCAAAAGAGCTGGAGGTTCAAGTTTTGAATACAAGAAAAAGAGTTCTTGGAGTTCAACAGCCTGATACAATCAGGGCCATGGCAAATCTTGCAACAACTTATGCAAACTTGGGAAATTACAGTGAGGCAGAGAAGCTGGAGAAGCAAGTTTTGGATGCATGGAACAGAATTCGTGGAGTTGAACATCCAAAAGCAATCTTTGCCATGGCAAATCTTGCAAGAACACATGCAAATTTGGGAAATTACAATGAGGCAGAGAAGCTGGAGAAGCATGTTTTGGATGCATGGAACAGAATTCATGGACCTGAACATCCAGATACAATCAGGGCCTTGGGACATCTTGCATCAACATATGGAAGCCTGGGAAATTACATAAAGGCAGAGAAGTTGGAGAAGCAAGTTTTCAAGGCAAGAAACAGAATTCTTGGAGTTGAGCATCCAGATACAATCAAGGCCTTGGGAAATCTTGCAGTGACATATGGAAGCCTTGGAAAATACATAGATGCAGTGGAGCTGGGAAAGCAAGTTGTGGATGCAAGGAACAGAATTCTTGGATCTGAACATCCAGATACAATCACAGCATTGGGAAATCTTGCATCAGCATATGGAAGCCTGGGAAATTACATAGAGGCCAAGAAGTTAAAGAAGCAAGTTTTGGATGCAAGGAACAGAATTCTTGGAGTTGAACATCCTGATACAATCATGGCCATGGCAAATCTTGCAAGAACTCATGCAGATTTGGGAAATTACAGTGAGGCAGAGAAGCTGGAGAAGCAAGTTTTGGATGCAAGAAAGAGAATTCTTGGAGTTGAACATCCAGACACAATCATGGCAATGGCAAATCTCGCAACTACTTATGCAAATTTAGGAAATTACTGTGAGGCAGAGAAGCTGAAGAAACAAGTTTTGGATGCAAGGAGCATAATTCTTGGACCTGAACATCCAGATACAACCATGGCTATGGCCAATCTTGCAAGAAGTTATGCAGATTTGGGAGATTACAATGAGGCAGAGAAGCTGGAGGTGCAAGTTTTGGGTGCAAGAAATAGAAGTCTTGGATTGGAACATCCAGATACAATCACAGCCTTAGGAAATCTTGGATCAACATATGGTAGCCTGGGAAATTATATAGAGGCAGAGAAGTTAAAGAAGCAAGTTTTGCATTCAAGGAACAGAATTCTTGGACCTGAACATCCAGATACAATCACGGCCATGGCAAATCTTGCAAGAACTTATGCAGATTTGGGAAATTACAATGAGGCAGAGAAGCTGGAGAAGCAAGTTTTGGATGCAAGGAACAGAATTCTTGGAGTTGAACATCCAGATACAATCAGGGCCATGGCAAATCTTGGAAGAACTTATGCAGATTTGGGAAATTACAATGAGGCAGAGAAGCTGGAGAAGCAAGTTTTCAATGCAAGAAAAAGAATTCTTGGAGCTCAACATCCAGATACAATCATGGCAATGGCAAATCTTGCAAGAACATATGCAGATCTGGGAAATTACAATGAGGCAGAGAAGCTGGAGAAGCAGGTTTTAGATGCAAGAAACAGAATTCTTGGGTCTGAACATCCAGATACAATCAGGGCCTTGGGAAATCTTGCATCAACATCTGGCAGCCTGGGAAATTACATAGAGGCAGAGAAGCTAGAGAAGCAAGCTTTGCATTCATGGAACAGAATTTTTGGACCTGAACATCCAGATACAATCATGGCCATGGCAAATCTTGCAAGAACTTATGCAGATTTGGGAAATTACCATGAGGCAGAGAAGCTGGAGGAGCAAGTTTTGGATGCAAGGAACAGAATTCTTGGATCTGAACATCCAGATACAATCAGGGCCTTGGGAAATCTTGCAGCAACATATGGAAGCCTGGGAAATGACATAGAGGCAGAGAAGCTGGAAAAGCAAGTTTTGGATGCAAGAAATAGAATTCTTGGAGTTGATCATCCACATACAATTTTAGCTATGGAAAATCTTGCAGCAACATATGGAAGCCTGGGAAACTACCCAGAGGCAGAGAAGCTGCAGAAGGAAGTTTTGCATGCAAGAAACAGGATTCTTGGATCTGAACATCTGGATACGATCAGTGCCATGCAAAATCTTGCAGTCATATGTCAGAACAAGGCAAACAATAATGAGGCAGAGAAGATCAAGATCTAATTTTAGGATGCAAGAAATAGACTTCTTGGAGTAGGGCAGGGAGTCCCAGATAGCATTGTTGAATGATGGGTTTCAAATTCTAATTTTTGTCTACACCAAACACAATTCTACAACTGTCTGT
This sequence comes from Laccaria amethystina LaAM-08-1, assembly GCA_000827195.1. Taxonomy (NCBI): domain Eukaryota; kingdom Fungi; phylum Basidiomycota; class Agaricomycetes; order Agaricales; family Hydnangiaceae; genus Laccaria; species Laccaria amethystina. The sequence goes on from KN838765.1 coordinate 56,804, forward strand.
CCTCAAATATGCATGTTCTGGAATATGATTCAAAATGTTTCTTTTGATAGCCAAGTTTTTGGCCAATTTTATTTGTCTATCCTTCAGCTGATGTGTCCCTAGTCCTTGGATCAAATAGTGAGAGTAAAATCTTGCAACTTAACACAGATACACATAAAACATGTGGTATAAGCAGTTCATTCAGTTCTACATTTACCTTTAGTAACAATAGTAGAATATGTAAATTGCTGAGAGAAAACAATAAGCTTGTCATAAGTCAAAGCAGTGTGCCTCAGCAAAATTGCTCTCACCAAGATCAGGTATAGGAGAGAGATCCTTATTATTAGTTGAAAAAGTTTTGTTGATATTGCTGGCAGAATGTCTTGAGCTTCTCATCACAGCTGCAACTTTTATCTATTTTGCCATGGTCTTATAAGCAACAAATCAATGCTTTAAAAAAGTTGACCCACAGTGGATGCATGGCACAACTTGTTGAGGAAAATCCTTTTGGAAAATGGTACTGTAAGAAATTAAAACATGTGAGAAATTGAAGAGAAAGGGAAGTGCCATGAGTGAATCACTCTGCACTTCCAAAAATAAGGAGAAAATTTTAAATGATACCCCTATTGTTTTGGGTAGAGGGTCAAAGGAAAATTAGAAAAGCAAATATTGTCCCCCTATGATTCCTGCTGAGCTCTGCTGAGTTTGGGTGATTTTCAGACATAGGGTACCCATATTAAATTGGCAGGTGGGTCATGGCTGAGCTTGGCAGTCCTCAGGCCAGTCCTGAGGACTGAAATTTCACCTCAGGCAGGACTGGGGGGTTTTTACTGCAAACTATGAGAATATCACTTGAGATTATAAATGTAACATCATGTGTGAGTTTGAACCTAATGTGAATGTCACAACCTGTGACATTAGTGTTCGCAAGTTCAGTTCAGTCCGGTTTTTTGCCCCCAAAACGGGCAACCGTGGACCGCAACCGGTCTAGGACCGACCCA